>OENM01001206.1:25103-41207 GCA_900239745.1 Rotaria magnacalcarata | reverse complement strand
GATGTTTTCAGTATGTACAGTTGTTTGCTTTCTTCTCTGTTATATGTATTGCACAGTAAGAACGAAATAAAGATAAAAAATTTCAATTATTTTCTTTTACATTCTTTTGTTAACATTTTTTTTCGGCTCTGTTAGATGGTATTATGACCTCTTTCTGTCCTCTCACTGGGATCAGTGTTATATGATATCATTACACACAGTTGTATACTCTGTTTTTCTTCAATTTCGTTCTGGTGACGTGTATGAAAAACTTACTATATTTTTCTGTTCTTCGTATACTTTCTTGAGGGTGTGGGTGTGAGTGTGGGTGTCTGTATTCCGCATGCAAGTCTCACACCCACACCCACACCCACACCATTACACTTAACCTCCCGCCTAAGAATGAACGAAAGAAAATTATTTCTCTATTCAATTTCCTGTTAAAATATAGTGTGGTCCACCCGTGGACCCCATCGCCACGAAAAGGTTAAAATCCCCATTTGGTTACCAGAATTGTTTTATCATCCTCAAATGGGGATTTATTTTGGGGATCGATTTGTGGATTTCAATTTGGGGCAAATGATAGTCATTCGTTTTTTCTCAATATGGAATAAATATATATATCTTTAAAATAGAACTAATTTATAATATTTTATGTCGCTTTTCACTCAGTATTCTTTTACCTTATCAGAAATATTATTGAAAAACTATTGTCATCAGTGTTTAGAACGTATCTGTATTTCGAAGTAAAAATTATTGTATTTTGAGTGTTGCTTTTTCAAATGTCATGTAAGTTCATAAAGTGTTTTGAAACTCTGCCGATAAACGGAGCTTTTACATGCTATTTAATATATTAAAAAAAGTTAATCTCGACTATCATGAATCAATACCAATCAACATTCAGTGTTCTATGGAACAAAATTTAGTGAATAACTTCACTCCAACATTTTTACACGTCTTTCGATGTAGTAAAACGTTCAATAGTTCAACTTATATTCTTTAGCATAGTCTTTATTTTGAAATAGAATAAACTGGAAAACATAAAACGAAATTTTACTATTATTCGAATGATTGCTGTAAAGAATTTTACCTAGAAGATTGACAAGATATTTCTAAAGAGTAACGCAAAAAACAAAACTACATGAGTACTATGCATCAGTGTTCGAATACCATTTAATTTCATTTTCGGAAACAATTTTCTTGGTAAGCCGTCACTTGGACTATCGTAAAAGTGCGTAGAAATAAAATGTTTATGAGCGATCTGTCTATCAATCATTCAATTCAGAATGTATACATTGGCAATAAATTGTTATTAATATAATATCTAAACCTATCCAAAGTTCGCTTCCTCCAAGAGATCTTACTGTTTACAGTTTATTAGAATTTTATTGATTTATTGTCTATTTGATAAAGTAATGATTGATTTACGATGTATTTTCTTTTGATAGAAACTATAAACATAAAAATAGCATTCATTAATATAGGTGGAAGAATTTTGCTTCTAATTATTTTTTTTATTCTTATCAATTCATATTGTTTTTTACCCACTCACAACGACTGTTATAACCTATCAAATTACGTTGCAGCTACAAAAAAAGAAGGACTTTTAATTTGTGAAAGGAAAAGCAGGTCTTTAAACAGCTTCACATAAAAATCTATAATTTCGTTGGCAATCATCTGCATATAAACCACATGATGTAAAACTAACACATAATTCATTATTGTTGATTGTAGCTATATTCATATGTTCTCGTTGTGAACACCATAAATCGGGAACATTTAACTGTGCTGTTTCACCATTATCATACCAACGAAATATTGTTGTTGGTACATGTCGTTTTTTTCGATTATTCTGCTTGTGTAATTTTCGTGTATCAAATTGACTTGTTGCGCCAATCCAATAAAAATAATCTAATTGTTCACCATCTTCGTCATTGACAAGACTATGACGCAGTAAGTCAATATCAGTACGATTAAGATTCGATGCTAATTTCATTGTATATTGTTGTTGATCATCGGATGAATTTTCATCTTGACAATAATCATTTGCTTCATACCATGTAGATTTATGATTTGATAAACGAAAACATCGATTACCAATCGATAAATCTTTACATGATGTACAACGACGTGAGATTGGCGACCAAAACTGACGTGCTAAACATGTGCAATGTTGCTGTTGACATTTTAAAAATGAATGATTCGAATTACAATCTTGATCAGTAAGACATGATTTATCATATTCAGTGATATCATTTGATATTACATTCATATCAGTATTTAATGAAGGTGCTATAAGACTTCCGAAACCATCAATTGAATGAATATTTACAGCTGCAATACTTTGTGTAGTTGTTGCCGGCGTAGTTGATATTGAATCATGATGATTATTTATATTTATTGGACCATCAAGACTATTAACCAACATATCTAGAGCGTTGGCAAATTTTCTATAAATTAAAATTTAAAAACAAAAAAATTGTTTTCCATAGAAAAAATAACACAAATGTCCATTACCGTAAAGCATATTTATCAGGTAGTAAATCTTCATTTTTCTGATCTAATTTTAAACAAAAAAAGTTTGCTGCTATCTGTTCAATTGATTTATTAAATAAAATTAATGTTGATTGACGATCATATTCCATAATTTGTCTATCTTCATATTGTTGATGATTGATAGTTTTGTCCATTGTTTGCCTAATTATATTTTGTACATATAAGGAATCAATAATAAATTCTTGATCAGTTAATTCACAGTTAACGTAACATGTTATCATTGTTGGTGTTATATGTATGAAGAGTATAACAGTTGATGATAGATTATTGTTGGTTAATGATTCTTCTGCTGTACCACGAGAATTAAGACGATCAGTTGATTTGTCGGCATATAAAATAAATTGAGTACGATTTTCATTATTAAATCGAATCTGAACGAGATGTTCATTTGGATAATATCGAATATGAAATGCGAACTGAGAAACATTTAGAATAGTACGAAAATTGGTTTTACTATCATGTAATCGATCAATATTTGGTTTATAGATAATAGAGAATGAATCGGATGTCATTTCAAGAGAAGATTTTTGATTTTGGTGACGTCTATTAAAAACAAAAAATGATAATAAATAAATTTTAAGTGTAAATTTCCTTTTGAAAATCGAAGGATTCTTGTTTTTACCTTGATCGTAGTTTACGTCTTTGAACTTTATCAATAACATGCTGCATTTTTCGAATTAATGGTCTTCCAATATGTGTTGTTTGATTATTCGCATTTGTCACTGTTCCCGATTGTTTACAACCGAATTTTTCAAATATTTTTTGCTGATAATTTTCATCTGTTTTATTATCAAAATGTTTAATACCAGTGGCTAAATTTTCAACTGTAAACGATGAGTTTTCATCGTTATTATCATCATCATTGTCATTGATTGAAAACGATGGATAAAGTAAATAGGAATCAATGAGCTTACAATTAACATATGTTTCAATTTTAGTTTCTTGTCGTAGAGCAATAAAAATTAAATGATTTAATGAATTATGTAATAAATCAGCTCGTTCAATATTTAATTTTATTAATTGTTCATCTCGTTTTATTGTTTTTGCTGCATTACCAATATTAGTATCAATATAAATCGAACGTTCATAGGTAGACAATGCAAATGAAAGTTTTTTTTCTTCTTGTTGACCTGTTTTATTATTTGATGAGTAAATTAATGTAAACAATGGTGTATGAAATCCTGGAAATTGATATTGATCAAAAACAAACCAATGTTCATATGTTGATGATAAACCAACAAATAGAAACAATAGAGAAAATCGCATTGTTTTCATTGAAGTCTTCACTATTAATTGCTTCGAAAAGTAGACTGAAAACAAAAATTGTAATTGAGAATGCAACGAATGTGTTTAAATACGCAGTTATATATATATATATTGTGATTTGAGATTCATTATGGGCGTATTCATCATTTGTCTGAATGAGATGAAATTTGATATGCACAACACACTAATGATCAAACCATTTACTATCAGTAAAAATGAATATTAACAAATCGAAAAGTGAGGTGAAGCTGTCGTCTTAAATGCATTCATAAGGACAGAGAAATCACAACTTCTTTCATATAACAGTTAAGAACAATATGATCGCATATGTAATTCTTGTTGATTGAGCAATATGTATTGGAATATGTATTCCTTTTCAAAGTTACAAATGATATAAAAATAAAGAAGCAACTTTTGCTTAGGACCTTAGTATGATTTTTAATGGTTTATTAAAATCTTGTTTTCTGTTGATACTTTTTGAAATGGCTCAAAGCTACTTTTACCACAAGCATAGAAATTTCGAAGTATGTGATAAAACAATGAGATGTGTGAAAGTAAGAGTCTAATAGGTTTTTGGAATGATCAGAACATTACACAGTGATTCAATAGGTAATATTCAATCCAATATATATATGTGAGTGTTTCAATGCTATTGTATACTTTTCTTATCAAATATGAAATTGTGATCGAAGAAAACTTGTGTTTTAATCAGAGAAATTGAAGTAGAGTTGACATAATGTACAGACATTTAAATAATTTAATAGTTTTTAATAAGTCATAGAAGAAAAAAGTGGTTTACACTTTTTCATATACAGAAAACAGGGATGCTTGCTGATTTTCTTTGTTGAAGTTCATTTTAAAAGCACCATCTCCTTTAAATTTTTTCGTACGAACATACCATTTGCCTTCAAATTGATTAGTATATTTATTCCATTCGACTTGAATAGTAACATTGTGTCCTAAGTTTTCTAAAGGATTGCCCGTACCAAGTTGATATGTTTTTGTAAGACCCATTCGACGACTCTGTGTCGAGTAAATACCCTCAATAGAATACATCCCGACTTCATCTACTCCTGATCCTGTTACTTTCGATTGTAGAGTATCGAAAGTGAGTTCAAGTTGATGCGGGCCATGCCAGTTACTATATTGATAGTATTGACTTTGCCAATTACCTGACTGAAACAGTTTAATGTCAATAATTTGTTTTTCAACATTGTTCGTTGTTGTTCTATTAACAAATTTTGTATTCGATCGACTTGGTTTACCTGCACAGCATTGGTAACAGTAATACACAGGTAAGAATATAATTATAAACAGAAAACCACCTAACAAAGTTTTTAAAAGATATTAGTTCGTATATTTTTTTTCTGTTTTGAAATGCTTATTCCTCAATTGATATTAATTTTTCACGCTATTTTAGATTATAACGTTAGGCTAACAAATTTGACTAAGACTCGAAAATGGACTCAAAATTTCTAGATAAATTGCTTATTTTCAGCGAAAAATTACTGTTCATGTCACTATTAAATACAGTAAGAAATACATCATAAAATTACCTAGTCCAAGTAATCCTCCACCAGCCCCGCCTCCACCTCCTCCTTGACAGTTAACAGTTGTTAAAAAAAAGATGATGAACAATACGATTTGAATCAAACACCACATTCTATAGGGTTAACAAGTGAATAGCAATGCGTAGCTAGTATTCATGATATAGATTGTGTTTTTATAGGCCCATGTGATCGGTATCCTACAGAGATGAAACATATATGTTTACAAATTGACTCATATAATCATTCTGATGTCATTCTTATCTCAACCGATAAAACACGTAAGAAATTTTATTGTTCTAAAAAGATGTCTATAGTAGATTCATTTCTTATATTTTGTGAATAATAATACTAGGAAAACATTGACAACAACATGCGATTTTAGGCGAATGTTAACAGATTTGGGGAATAATCACAATTAATCATGCATGCATGCGTGCGTGCGTGATATTTGTCTTTCAAAACGATTAAATACAAAGAAAGATAGTTTGGTGTAAATTTCAAGACTCTAAAATCAAGTTTCTAATACTGATAACCGATCCATCTTGTATATATACACGTGGAAGACGATTTGAAAGTGAAGAAAATACTTCTGATCGTGGTTGGTTTGCTTTTTGTGCAATTTCATCGGCAATAATTGTTTCATTACCTTGCCGACCAATAAAAGTAACACGAGTTCCAACAGGATATTCTTGAGGTAAAGCAACCGTCAATTGATCCATAGAGATACGTCCAACAATGGGAACTCGTTTTCCATCGACAAGAACATCACTCGTTTTAAATTGTTGATGCCACCCATCACCATATCCAATGGGTACTGTACCAATCCATTGTTTTTCTGTTGTCATATATTCACCTCCATAACCAATCTTTTCGTTAGCATCCAATTGTTTGACAACATCTAGGATAGAGTGAAGAGAGAATGCATATTGAAGCTCAAATGGAATTAAATGTTTTAATGCTTCGTTTGGTGGACCCATCAATGCTTTTCCTAAACGAACCATATCGAAAAATGGCTTTTCAGGATGATATAGCGTAGCACCTGAGTTTGCACAATGAATAATTTTGTTGGTACGATTAGGAATCACATCGAGAAAATCATAAAAACTTGCTAGTTGTCGATGAAAATAGCTCTTGTTTTGCATATCTTCAGATGTAGCAAAATGTGTAAAGATTCCCGTACAATTCAAATTTGGATTTAGAGAAATAATCTTCATTACTGTTCGTACTTCATCTATTGTTTTATAGCCAAGACGATTAAGACCTGTATCTATTTTGAGATGAAAATTGAATGGTTGTTGAACGATTCTAGCAGCTTCTTGTATCCATTCGACTGAGACACCTGTAACTGTAATATTATATCGACTAGCCACTGATAAATATTCTGGAGCGACATAGCCAAGAACGAGAATCGGAATATTCTGTGAGAGTTTAGCACGTACAGCTAAAGCTTCATCCAAAGTAGCAACACCTAGCCAAGTTGCACCAGCAGATACAGCTGCTCGTGCTATCTCTACCATACCATGTCCATATGCGTTGGCTTTGACAATAGCCATAAGGTGTACCTTGTTACCAATGTAGTTTTTCAGTAAACGTACATTTGAATGTACAGTGCTCAGATTGATGTCGATCCATGTCGGGCGATAATAAGGTGTCAATATTCTAAGTAGGAAAAATATGTACGTAAGTACGAGCTGTTATGATTGATAAGCAAAGCTGAGTTGTCCAATCAAGAACCTCAATAGATTTAATGATCTACATTAGTATGATAAAGTAGATACTCACGTTTTATTTTGTGCTATATCATTTACGATGTTTAAATCATTTAAGTTGAAAACTGGTAAACTGTTAATAGAAATCGGCACGATGCCGATGATCCAGAGTAGAGCGTATATTTGAGACATTCTTTTCAATCTATAATTATTGACAACAATTGTTTAAATACTTAGATAGTTGTTATCGCTATGAGATCAAATTGTCATCGGTGACCGAGAATAAAATTATTGTTAATTAATTGATTAAGAATTTTTCTCATTTTTCATAATTTATTTAATTTTCATTCCAAGCATATTCTATTAAAATTGCCTAATTTTCTTACTTTAATAAATATTGATCAACTATTTTTCACGAAATTATGTATGTACATTAAAAGTAGATCTCCGGATCGTTAGGAGCTGTTATCCGGCTAAAACTTCAAAGCGGTTAAAAAGAAACTATTTAATTTTTCGAAGAATCAAAACATAGAAAAAATATGGTTTATGAAGTAAAGGATCCAGTCAAAATCGTTTGTCTATGCTTCGGCGATGAGAAGAATTCAGATGAAGAAAAAGTCTGAACTAGACCAGTAATGCAATAACCATGATATTAATACAAAAAATTTTCTTTCATGCATAATTATTTTACTAAAGAATTTAACAAGAAAACATATGTAACATATTCGTGCAAAAACAAAGACTAAAATACTTTGCATTTACAAAAAAAAAAGTAGAAAAAGAGAACGCACGCAGATTAGAAAATAAAATGTCAACAAAACCAAATATTCAAGTAAATGCCAGTAAGATTGTGAAATGAAAAATATGCATCTAGCGAACGTCATCAAAAACATGCTAAGCCACATGATGACCTTCTTCTGGTTGTTGTCTGTATAAATTATTTCAATTTGCTTCAAAGCATAAAAATCTCTATGGAGGAAAACGTTAGGCGTTATGCAAGTAAGAGTGCTGGTAATAACGAAACGAAGAGTGTTTATCACTGAACTACCTATAAGAAAAACAACGAAGAAATGAGAAAGAATTTTGAAGTGAGTAAGTAAGATATTGTCAAATCAACAAGACATTGTTTCTTTGAATAGATTTTTAATAAATGACATTTGACTATATGTTTCGAAAATGTATGGCTCTATTGATGAACGCATACTTCTGTCAATATGCGCTCATGTATTAATTAACTATCTTGATAAAATAGAAAATTCAGAATCTTCTCTTATATCTTTAAAAAAACGTTTCTCTTTTTGGTATTCTCATCGATCATTCTTATCTTTAATTCAAGTTTATCCAATAAATTATTAATGAACGAGTTCGTGCCGTTTGTTCGACAACCATACAACGAGAAACAGATCATATTCTGTCCTCAGACATTGAAAGAATTACTGATAGTAGCAGTCATCTTTAACACAACCGTCAACACATCCTAAGAATGATACTAAAATGAACCAGAGCAGTATTTTTTTCGAGGAATTATAGTTACCACTGATAATTTTTGAAACTTCTATGCAGTTAGAAAACTCACAGTAAAGGTGATAGATTTTTTTTTCTTGGTAAATTACGCAAAGCTGGTATTAGTCTTCCGGCTTACATTCAACAAATACAATTGCATAAAAATTCATTATTTTTCAGTTATATTTTATGTTTATATCAAAAATCATCTTAGCGAAATGAAATGCACTTTTAGATTTTGAAATAGAAGTACATGAAAGACTGATTTCTCGTCGTATAATGGAATTAAATTTTTTCTTTTCGATTACAAACAGATTGTTTCGGAAAGACAATATGCCTGAATTTCTTCCAACTATAATCATGGAATCCATTGATCGATTAGTAGAATGATGAAATTAAAATATTTTTGTATGTTGATTTAAGCTATTTATATGGATTTAAGTCCTAAGAAATATTAGCTAATTATTCAATCTTAATAAACAAAGAATCTTAGTGCCTGACAAAATAAATATCTTCACACCTAAAATCATATTAATAAGAAAAACAGTTGTATTTATTAGTCAAAAAATTGAACAACTCCTAGATAATTATCAACATATCAGATATTAAAGTAAAAAAACAACTATCTATTGTCGATTTTAATCAAACATTTGTACTAAAATTGTTTCATGGCGTATCACGTAGAAATTTGATTACGTGTTGATGCCGTTGCTTTTCGTGCATTATTAATCACAATGATGTTGACAATCGTATGAATAGTAGCCGTAATAAAAAGGGCCAACATAGCTACTTTTAGATGAGCTGCTATTGAATAGTCACAATAATACCAAAAGTATATTGAATCACACCGAGTTGATCTAGATACATAGACAATCGATAATATGAGTCCAAGTATACAAAACATCAAGCATGTGATGAACATTCGAATTAGATTAGCCATCACAAATGATGGTTTACATGCTGCAATTAACATGCTGATTCCTCCACCCACCAGAAACGCACCAGCCCACAAACCCGTATAATATCTCCAATAAGAATAGCGAATGATACCAATTTCAAAACCAATAGCTAATATACCCCATATTAGATAAAGAATACCAGAAATGACTAAAAATGCTTTGATACCAGGTGTAATAGGTGTTAATACCAAATTATTCCAGAATGGCCGATAAGTAGGCACAACAGTAACACGTTGTTGTTGATAAGTTGGTATTGAACCATTGTAAGCTCCACCTGGTACTGGATAACTAGACGGCTGTTGAGGATATTGTGTATAGGGTGGTGGAGCATTATTCGGTCTTGAAAATAAAATTATAAAATGAAGTATAGCCGTTCAAAGTGGAAGATTATAACTGTATTTTAAAGATAATACGTACGGATAACCAAATCCTGCTGGTGGTGGTGGTGGTGGTTGATTCATAGGTCCGTATGAATTACCATAGACATTCCCATAATTGTTAAAACCTGCTTTATTCGGGTCGTTTTGCATTGCTTAAATTTCTATCTTAATCTTAGGTGACTTGTTCCCTGTCTTAGTTGTCTTTTCTTTCAATACATCGACAGCACAACTTTTATATACTATTTTTCGTTCTTATTTGCTCTCAGCTATCAAAGATAAAAGCAAGATGCATAATGACGCAATCATTTTTGTGAGTGCGCAAGAATATGACAAAACCCTGTTTGTGATAAGATTGTTATTTTCTTAATCGTTGCCCATTAATGTATATAATAGCATTGATAATAATTCATGAATCAAGTCGCGCAAATAAAAAAAAAAATTTTGGATAATAATTTTAGATTTCAGAATATTTGTCGTCAAGTAAACCTTAAGCAAAGTTTTTCAGTATAAAGAACTATCGTACATAACATATCCGATAAAATTAACAATTTATAGATTACCACTCATTTTATAGTCTTATTCGATTGTAGAAAAGAAATTATTTACATTTCTCAAAATGACAATACACTATGATGTGAGTCTTATTCTACTAATAAATGATGCAAGTTTTACAAAAGACAAGCATAATTAGAATTAGTTTAGTTAAAAATCATTAATATTCTTCTAATCATTATTATCCTTCAATGCATTTTTTGTTTATTGCAAATTCATTTCCGGGTTAAGTAAGCAAGATTTCATCGGAAATAAAACCGTTTTTCTATTTTTGTTTTTGTGCTGAATAGTGGTTTGCAGACTGCAGGAGAAAATGAAAATTAGTCGACGTTTCTTTTTTTATTTGCTAAGATTTTAAAATGCTAATCATTTGTTAAACAAAAAAAAACGAAAATCATCTGAATCCAACAAGATAACATTCGTTGTTAGTCATTATTTAATTGCAACATTGTATAACTTGAATAAATGAAGAATTTGTTCAGTAAAAGATAAACAAAATCTTTCAACGTTGAGCGCTTAGGATATGTTAAACAATGATTCAATGCATCACTCTGTTAGAGATCATAATTTTTGAGTATCAATTATAACATGATATGCCTCATCATCAAAGTTAATTACGTATGGTTCATAATTGAAATCGAATGTGAACTCACGAACAAGTTCTAGCTTATATAATACATATATTTTAGGGCGTGAGTAATCCACTTGAATGCAAAGATTATCGATAGTTGATTCCTGGTTCACTATTAATTTAATAAATTGCAATTTTCGAATTCTTTTTATGAAAATCAAAGGTACAAAATTTTCCTAGAAAAAGTCAACATTCCGTAACATGTATCAAATAAAAGAAAAGCATTAAACTTACGTATTTGTATCTGATAAGTCATATTAGAATAAAGATTTCGGAATACCTAAAAGTAAGAAAATAATACTAAAACTTGCATGATTATGATTCAAATAATCGATTTGTAAAATTTTGAATAGATATTGATCAGATGGATTATGGTGAATAGCTAAAATTGAATAATTAAAATTGTTTTGAATAAAATTCATGATGATAAGAATAGTGATTTCGCAATAGACGAAACTTTTTGCTTTTTGATTATAAAGAAATATTAACAGCTGAAATCGCGTTTAGATAAACGTTGTGATCAATGAACACATCAACTTGTAATACAACTCTATATAAGTTAGTTTTTAGTTCGAATGTATAAATTTTGCAACTGTGATCAAATGTCCGATAAGTATTTCGACATTATTAATCATTCGTTCGTCGTTCGTATTAGAAGCATTTTTACAATACATATCAAAGAGTTCCATAAACGTAAATTGCTTATCGTTCGAACGTAGATTTCGTATTGATGGTAATTGGTTTTTCAAGTAGCATTGCCAATATGAATCAAAACTGAACGAATTTTCCAACATACTTGTATCATTGGCAAGAAGTTGAGAAGCAAAGAGCCATGGAAAACTTAACATACGCTGCTCTTTGGAGCTCTTATCTGTATATGCCACATAATAGCAAGCGGATGCTTTTGCTTTTGAGTTTTGAAATGAATTGACGTCATCAGAAAATTTCTGTCGAATATCTTGAAAGACGGCTTTTAGTAGTTTTCGTGCTGTTTTTTGTATATCACTTCGCTCATTAGCCTTCATTTCGCATGAATCAATACAACAAAAAAGATCAATTTCATTTGAAAATCCATAGGAACCAATAATTTCGAACATTTCATATTGATATCGTACATAAAGAGATCGAGCAGCATCAATATATAGTTGATAACCATTGTGAAGAAGAGCATTATCAAGAAGAATTTCATCATTAGTATTTTGACGATTAGGGAAAACATTATTGAAAATATCACTTAAAGAATGAACGCTTCGAAAGAGTTTTCCTATCGGAGAACGAAAAGAATTATAAATTTATTCATATTTCTGTAACACTCCGATGTATGTGACTTACCAAGTATTTTTTGTGATGGATACTGTTCATAGTGACATACTTGCATAAAATCAGGTCGGTTTTTACCTGCTCTATCCGAAATTTCCTTTATTTGTTGTGGTGTATAAGGATGTTGACCTGATTTTACGCTGTCTAACTCTTCACTGATCGCACCAGCTAATGTAGTAGCTTCTTCACTATCGATACCAAACTTGTCGACAAAAATAAGATGAAGGTTACTCAATAGGCCAAGATTATCTTGTTCGCAAATATCTAAAATTACTTTCATTCGATCATCACGTGTTACAATACGATTAAGAGGTTTGGGGCTCTGTCCAGAATCATATTCGTAAGGAATTGGATTAGGTGAAATTGGTACCAGTTCAGGATCCCAAATGACAGTGTATTCGTCTCCATCAAGATCCGATCCAGATATTTCACTTGCATGTGGTCGTAGGCCACGCTTCGGAAAGACTACTACATCATAAAGATGATGAAGACATTCATGATTAACAGCTTGCAGAACTCTCAAGTCTCCTGGATGATGGCAAGGGTTTTTCGTAATTGCAACAGATCCTTCTAAAACAGTTTTCATTCCATCTTCATGAGTGATTTGAACAAAAACTTGTCCTTCGTTGAGCACTTCGCATTCATCGACAACTCCGAACATATAACGAGCTTTTGGAACACGAATATGGGCTCGTGTTACAATTTGATTTAGATTGTTTGAAATAGCCACAAGAAGAAGACGACGAAAAAACGGTTCTTTATATAAAAGAAGATGAGCAGAAATTTCTGACCATGGTAAAATGGAGAGGATTTTTTCTCCGAGTAAAGAGACTGCTGATTCATTTGAAACAAGAGATTTTATCAACCATAAGATGTTTTGAAGTTGAAGAACAAGCATGCGCGAATTTGATATATCACGGTGTGAAAGTAAATTAATCACTTGACGATTAAGGCATAAATTGCCTGAAGAATATTTTTGAAAGTCATAAATATTATATTCGCAAGTGAATTTTAACTTACGTCTAAGTGAACGTTTGCACAATTCAAGCATTTGATGATCACAGCTAAATTTATTCATGCTTGGCCGAATTAACAATTGTTTTGCTTTACCATCCAACAATGGATTAACAGTAACAGTGCCTTTGCAACCGGCATAACGAATTTGAAGAACACTAGAAATATAGCCGCCACCATCAACATCTAAGCCGATTGATTCATGAATCTAAATAAAATAAAAACAATAATACTATTCAATATAGGAATAATTCTGATCAAAAATAAAAATGCATCACTTACTAATAAATTCAATTCTGAGGAAATTTGTCCAACACCATCGGTAAAATTGTACTTTTTATCGTCTGTCTTGAAATCTTGGATGAAAGCAACGAACTTTTTATCAATCTTTAAATAGAAAAGAACGGTTTTTCTTTATTAAAACGTATTCCTGTAATTATTCATACTTCGATGGTAGCTTCTGTACTAGAAAATGGTTGCGTTCGTCGAGCAGTATTCTTCGCTGGCAATCGTTCGTCATCAAAATTACCCATCCAATTTTCAAGTTCTTCACGAGTCATTTTACCTTCTGCTTCACAATAAAAATAGAACTGTTTCTGTCGTATTTTCGATTGTGCATGATGTAAATGAACATAGTGACGGTCACCAAACCATAACCCATTTGTCAGATAATGTTTCAAAAAAGGAACAAGTTCTTGGCCTAAATACGCTGATCCAGTATCATCACGAAATTCTACGATAGCCATAGAATCATGCGCATTAGATATATATCGGAATACACGATTGGATTGCATAAATTTAAACGGCTTGACTATTCGGCGTGTCGGTGTCAGGCAAAACCATGGAATCCGAACATAATTTTCCCAAGTATTATCAATTCGATAAAAAGTACTTCCAAGATAAAAAGTATTGTAGCGATTCCAAGCAGTCGACCATTCATTTGCAAGCTCAGGAAAATAACTTTCAGATGACAATACAAATCGTCGCAGTCGTTCAAAGATATAATAAGCACCACTATCACTGTAGTTGTCGTTTAACAATTCATTGATATACTTAGTCATTCGCTGATTGTTCACTATTTGTTCATATATTTGACATCCGACACTAATTAGCATGTCTAAGGCATATTCAAAAATAAAAGTATGCTTAAATCTCAATAAATTATTTCTATTAATAGAGTTATTATTCGAAAAATTAATTGATCCAAAATGCATCGGAATGGAATGGCAATTGAAGAATTGAATAAAATAACTTAGAGCATTATAAACTGAATGCTCATCATATTCATGTATATTATTAATCGACAAACGCATGGTTGAAAAGCTTGGCTGCCATTGTTCACCACGTGCAGTTTGCACATAAAATTGACGCTTGTAATCTTTAACGACAAAAAAGAAAAGAAATGAAAGAATCACTACAAATTGAATTTTCATATTTAAGAGTGAAAAAGCAATAGGTATGGGTGTTTTTTTTCTCTCTTCAAAATGATTTTATTGGACACAAGAAATAAGATGGTAATGAATCTTTCTTTCTTCTTTTATTAGAGATAACATACCAGCTGTTCCATCTTGGCATGCATACTCTTCAAGATTGCCTTTCAAACAAATGTGCATGATGAAATGGTTACTCGATTTTACATCAATGATAACACCACGATGATTATCAATATGATCTCGTTTTAGTTGAAATTTCACATGTTCGATGTGAATGTTGATAAACGAATTATATTTTGCAAAATATAGACTTCCGCTTGAATTTGATTGGTTTTCAAAATAAAATTTGGTTGCAACACACTTAAATTGCTGAGGTGAAATTAAAGAGCCAAATGCCAAAATAATATTATGATCTTGTAGCTGTATATGATCATAGCGCTCATCTTTCCTCGATCTCTTTAATCCTTCAGAAGGATTTAAAAGATACCAGTGAGAAGAAACTAGATGTAGATGAATTTGCATGTCTGTCCAATAGATTTGTTTAAAAATTGTAAGACCAAATCGATTGACTTCTTTTTGGTCTACCAATGTATGTTGATTATTCCTTGAATCAAATTTTAATGAGTTGCTACAGAAAACGACTTCTGTATGTGCTGGTACGGACAATGAATTGTTGAATCCTACGCAAACAGATGACAATAAACTACAGAGTATATTCTAGACTTACTGTTAAGCTCCATATTATTGATTCATAATCTGCGTGAAATCCCTTCTCTTTTTATGTAGCAGTTGGAAAATATTGAACAAGATAGTTTCTTGGCAGATTGAAGTCAGCCAAAAAAATGTAACACACAACTGTAAATCGTATCGTTATATAGCGAAAAAAACCCACTGAATTCTCCCGAATTCTATTGGTACAACAAATAGTCATCTCAGAAGACCACTATTACCTGCAACTTGTTTTGTTCTTATTGGTTGATGAGAGACACTGATTCATTTTTTTCGTTTTCCAACTGCATTCATACGCGGTCTTGCAAGAAAAAAACTTTTCGGAAAGAGTCTCATTTTTTCTGGCCAATCGAAGACAGACACGTATTAAACTATAATATGAATCATTGCAGTAGACGAGAAAAAAATTTTAATTGTTAAGAGCACAAAAACTTTGCATAGGCGGCGGAGCCCTTAGGCTAGGAGGGGCTTGAGCCCCTCCTAAAAAATAATTGGAGGGGCTTGGAGGGACTCAGATATTAAA
>OENM01001206.1:0-25063 GCA_900239745.1 Rotaria magnacalcarata | reverse complement strand
CTAATTATTTTAAACTTAGAAACAAATTTGGGCTTAAAAAAAATTCAAAAATTCAGACTCTTTGCGATTTACTCTATGTACAATCTATTAGGAAATGTATATTTCATGAATATTGTAAATTATTGCGTATATTTAACAGTTCCCGTTATAAGGGCTACTGCTGAAGGATGCTTCAGTGTAATGAATAAAATAAAGATATATCTACGATTAACAAGGACACAACAATGATTCAATAATGTCCTTATTCCTCATATTCATAAAGAAAAGATAAATCAGTCAGACTTGAACAGTCTTTTCTACTCTGATTTTTTTGCAATAAGATCAGAGTAGAAAAGCCTTTTTTCGACATGAACAATATTTTTTCTACTTACGACTGTTTTATTTGCTTTAGTCAAGATTTAAGATTTGTTATGCTTATGTTGATAATGAAATAAAAATTTTGATAGTGTCGTAGAATCTTCAATTATTCTGCAGGCATGTAAATGTGTCACTGCAGAAAAGTTTTTGAATGAAAGTTGTGACAACGAAACTTAAAAGTCTGTTTTCTCTCCTAATGTAGATTTTCTATAGTTGTTTAAAAAAATCTTTGAGCCCCTCCTAAATTGGAAACATTCCGCCGCCTATTTGAACTATTCGACCTTCACGTGATAGTCTATTCTGTGACGTATACGTATCCTTCTTATGTACATTTCAAAGCATTGAATGATACCTAGTAATGATCATGTTTTAGCTACTGATATCTTAATCTATAGAAAAAACAAATATAATCGATATATACATATTAATATAGAGCAGACACCGGAGCTCATTCACAGTGAGTATTGAAGCATACGAACTAAGTACTGCTTTGCTATCGGGAAAAATGCAACATTTAAAATATCACCAAAAAAAAACGACGAACGGAACGTATCCAAAACAAGTTTTTCGCATCAATTAAAAAATTACACGCTTTTAAGATGCTCAAAAATCTTAACGTATCGATTTTCACATATTCATTGAATCCATCCGAGTAGCAGAGGTTGGTTGCATATTACAGAATAATAACCACCGATTCTCAAAATCGTCTTTAATTTTAATCAATTATCAATGCACCTGACGGAACTCTCAAATAAGCTTTGAAGTCTGTTAGTTTTACAAATTTCTGAAAGTCACTGAAACATTCTCTGATTCACAAATAGTTTTTAAATTTTAAAGTGTTTTTTGTGAAATTTTAAACACTACTTCAAGTGTAAAGCAAGATACTTTAGTATTTTATTTATAAAAAGATACAAGATAATATATGAACATTTTGTAAATTCGATGGAAGGAAGTGAAAAACTGTTTGCTTTCTTGAATAATGATTCTTTTTAACAGAGATACTTTAGTTCATTACAATTTCAATTCTCATTTGCCTTTCAAAACTTTCTTGTAATAGTTGTTTTAATATTTTCTTACCAAACTTATAACCAATTGGAGCAATAACATTAGCGCACGATTCATCATTGTATTGAATTTGGAAGTTTACTTTGCCAGCAATTTTGCCTTGATTGTCAAGTCTTAATGTTGCTGTTTTCCGTACGTCCCTCTCTTCTGAACCTGATAGTTTGGCAAAAAAATTGTTTTCACTTTGACTTCTGTCTTCAGGAGTCAATCAAGTGCTCTTAAAAAATGCACGACTACGATTGTATCCGAATATGGTACTCGGTGCCAAGTTCTGACCAGATGTTTCTACCATTTGATCAATATTGCATTGCTTGATAGATTTAGGAATGACACTTCTTAACAGAGCATTGGATTGGCTAAGCTTCGAGCTTGGTTCACGTTTTCTTGCGCATTCATTGCAGATGCTAAACGTAAATATGTTTACTTGATAAAAAAGATAATCTTGGTAAATACAATGGTTTATAAGACTATTTCTAAAAGAAAAGTAATATTCTACAAGATATTTTGAGCTTCGACTTGGTATGATTCCTTAAAGTCATTTTTTTCCTTAAAAGCTAAGACAGTTGTCACTTTCACGGTACATACACAGATTGAATGGTTACTGCATAGGACAAAAATATCACTGATCTGTGTACGTTTTTTTACTACTTTTGAAGCGGTGTGATTGAGAGAGAAGAATGACTATGTCAGAGCTGAAACCCACTACTACTTCATCAAAATATCACGTATCAAATAAAACTTTGTATTTAGTAACGACAAACTGAGTGCCGTGGGCTCATAAAATAAATATTTGTCCAGATATTTATGTCTAAAAATATACTATACGTTGCTGTATGCTGGCAAACTGATTTCTTATCAAATAATTTATGATTGTAGTTTGAGAATCGAAAGCAAAAGAGAATATTAAGAAGAGATAGCACACGAAATATTTCTGCTTTTGTGTTGATATGTGCAACGAACGATAGAAAAGCGTATCAGTGATTATCATATTACCTCGTTGACTCCTCCTACGTATATCTAGCTGGTGTACACTTCGATAAAAAATAATCTCTGCTACTTTAGTATGACATGATTTATATAAAATAAAAGGCAAGTAAATAGTTATGGCCAAGACATCCTGAGCAGCTACTTATCACGAACTCTAGTTGGTCAAGGATAAAATCGATAGAAAAGGTTGTACTTATTTTAGTGTTTATACTATTTTGTGGGATTGTTCTGTCTACTACTTCCTCGAAATGTATGCTAATTGTTTGCACGAAAGATAAACGACTCAGGTAAAACTGACGACAGAGAAAAAAATATCACAGCCAAAGAAAATTTAATGGCACTTATCTATCATCGGTTACTTGATGGAGGAAAGTAAAAGAACAAAAATGAATGTTGTTTTGCTTTTTTCACCACTCTTCTATATAAAATAGAATTCAACATCTTCAACGACGTACGCATACTGTTGACATCCAACAATAATTAAGGGAAAAAACTAATAGTGATGAAAAAAATCCCATGATTAAAAAATTTTACTATTATTTTATCAATCCATACACTTGTATGATATGAATGAAAAAAGAATCAATCCACTCGGAATGAGCGAACATATACTGGAAAGAGTACTGTACTGATTCCTATCAATTGTAGAGAATAAACCAACATGAATGTATTTGAGTAGATTGGTAAATTCCTAACAAATTGATGTCTCTACTCCGTTTGACTTGACACCGAGAACCATTATCAATCATCGCCGTAATTGATGATGAACTCATCAATCAAATCACTTTACTACCCAGTCAGACGAGCGTTGGTTTTTACGCGTAGAAAGCGCGCATTTTGATTCGTTAAAACGCATTTTTTTGTTTTGAATCAAATGATTACCTCAATATTGTCATTCGCAAGCTTCCTTTATTTCCGGAAAAAAAACTCAAATTTCATGAAACATTAAAGTGCGCACTTTTTACGCGTAAAAACACCGTTTCTTTCAATGCTTGTCTGACTGGGTACTGCACACTTTCCTATCACAAGGAGTAGCATGGTATGAGAGTATTTATTTATTTATTTATTTATTTATTTGAACAAGATAGTTAAAAAACAAATCGAACTCAGCAATGTATTAATCTATGCACTGAAGCTAGCAGGTTAAAGAAATATAAACAATTAATGTAAAACGAATATGCATTTCTATTTTTTTCTTACAGATCTGTCTGATGAAGATGATCAGGTACTGTTTCGATACTGTCGCATTAATTTCATTTGAGTGATACAAGTGTTATTGATGATAAAGATATATGAATGAACATTTGATTCTGCCTCATGACTATCTCGTTACTCTTGCACTTTTTCATGTATATATATATGATAATCTTCATTTTTCAAATAAATTTATTTTGTCTGATTTCTTTAAGAGTTATGAAAAGTATTTTATAATTTCATCTTAGTGTTATAACTCATCATATTTTGAAGAATATGACTCAAAAGCTACCAATAGATTAGTTATAGACAGCATGAGGAAACAAACATACCAGATGTATCTATATTTGTAGATAAGAGATAAAATAGAAAATGCTTATACGCATATGTTTGTTAAATAAATATACATTTAAAGTAAAGCTGAGTGCTATCCGTAGCAGTTTGACTATCATTTCTGAGATATGAACACATGCATAGTTTGAAAAAATTCCTTAAAAACTTCTTCGCATGAAATGTATTCAATAAGCAAGAGAGTTGTGTTTAAGTGAGAACTTAGTGTTATATACTGTAAATTTTTATTCGAATAAACCATACTTTTTGAATTATATACTCGAGACTTCGCCTTCCCTTGCTCAACAAAATATGTTTACCGAGAAGTTCTGGTTCATCATCAGTTGCAACATCGTCATCAAGAAATGCGTCATCAATGATTCGCTTTCCTAATCATACTGCTATTTTTAAACAAGCATCTCAACCATAAATTCTTGCTAGTGCTTATAGATTTTCTTTGTCGTAAAATATCAGACAATATTTAAGCGGAAAAATCAAATTTCTGTTGAAAAGAAAACCATCACTTAATAGTATTACGCAGTTGATAGCAATTAAAATTATGAAATAAAGATGTGTGGAGTGTTGGTATCATCTTTCCCCATCTACACCCTGTCAGAATTAGAGCGAACGTACCATAAGGAACTATCATATTACATTCAAAAACTGGGAGAAATTCAGAAATTATTTTCATAAGAATAGATCAAAATAATATGTTGAATCAATCACTAATTGAGTTAACACCAATCATAACTTGCTTTCGGATGTACATTAGTTATAGTGTTGCTTTTCTATTTATCAAATGATTTATCTGTGAAAATATAATTGTTGCTTTATCTTGAGTTCTTAAAAAGAAATATAAATAGGAGACTTTTATTGAAAAATACATAACAAATTTACGATTGGTAGCCTATAAATAACGACCGAATGATGAAAATGACATTTCCTTTATTTTTACCAAAATATAGCAGATATCGAAATTTTTTGTTTGAAGTAATTTTTCAGTCATCTAAACGACTCAGAAAAATGAAGTATTTAAATTGGCCTAATTCAATCTCTTTCACTTCAAACTCGAGTATTTCACTCAAAGATAAACTACTTAAAATAAAGATTCCTTATTTACTTGCGTTTCTTTGCAGCATTTATTGTGATATTGCATGTCACTGAACAATATATAACAATGATAATGGCCACTATTTATTTTCTTTTTAAATTCTATTCTTTGTAAAAAAGAAAAACATGCTGATGAATCAACTAAATAAAATTTGCACATTCTATGGGTTTATTTTTTCCATTATATCTCGAACAAATAGCTCGAATAAAACTCATTTCATCACGCCCTTCGCTGCAACTTGACCAAAACCCATCATGCATACACCAAAATTGTTCATTTAAATAAATTGTGCATGATTTTCTAACCGACGCTGAACGTGTTCGTTCCAGTGACTTATGAAATAATTGATTGGCTCTATTTGAATTTACACATGATTGCACATCGGGCCATCGGATGATATTTTCGGAAGTTGTTTTTGCACATTGTTCACCATTATTTGGAATCGTCATAATATGTTTTGATTGACATTGAAGATATTTAATAAATATTGCTTGTGAATACATATCTTGTATACATAATTGTTGTTTATTTCCTAAACATTCATCGGTACCGTGCATACAAGAAAACTCATTCAATTTTGTTTCTCCAGCAATAAATGAAAGAGTAAAATTCACAATCGATGAAAGTTTTAATAAACTTGGAAGAAATAATGTTTCACATTTCATTGCATCTGGACATTTTGACATAACAAAAAATTCAACACGAACACGATTATTCGATACACCTAGATTATGTTACAAAAATTTCTCCGAAGTGAAAAAAATGAATTCTAATTTATTTATTTTTACCAGACATAGGATTGATAAATTGAAACGATTGATAAATCATAATTGTACCTATTATCAAAACTGTTGATAGAAAAATAGGAATAAATTTGGGACTTCTCTCCATAAGAAAATATTTGAACTAATCTATCGGTAGATCTTGTATTCTTAATTCAAATAAGTTGAAGACCAAAAAAAAGAATACTTTTTACTAATAACGCATGTTTCTTTCTTGTCTACTCATTAAAGAGAACAGAAAGAAGTGATTGTATGTATTGCTACACATTATCATACTTTTTTTTCTCTCATAAAACGAAAAGAAACGCGACAGCCAACATTTTCTTGTGTGACTTGTGTGTTCTTTACCTTTCAGTTACCTACCATTCAACTTATCCTTCAATTCACTTACGTAGCAAAACGAAATGTGACAAATAAATTACGTCAGACACAACAGCTAATCAACACGGCTTACTTAAGCTTTATATAGAGCTGGATGATTAAAGAGCTAAAGCTCGACAAACTATTACATTCCTATGATAATATGTATTTGTAAACCTTCATTTGAACTTTTGAAGAAGAAAAAAACAACGAACTACAATTGCGATTGTTCTTATTTACTCGAACGTTTAAAATATTTATCTTGATTGAATGAATTGTGGCTGTTTTTTTAGAATCAATAGATGATTGAAAACTGAAACCTTATTTTTAAAGATGTCCTTCGTATATCGATGATCGATTTTGAACTTCGTTTTTTTATTTATTAAATATGTTGGAAATTATTCAAATTTATCATTTCTGAATATGATTTTAATCAAATATATATATATATCGAGTTGAATACAATATGAAGTGACATTTTCAAATGAAACTAAACTACAATTCAATTTTGTAGGATTTTATTCATTGGCTACCTATACGAAAATATTTTTTTCCATTCTGAAAAGACATCATATATTCAGTAGTATTAGACAAATTTTTCTTCATTTCCATGGTTAAACGAGAATAGTAAAATCAAAACTTATTCAAAACAATAACTTGTAAAAGTCAAAAACTTGATTTCATTTAGCAATTGAAATGATTTCCACGCTCTGATAGCATATCAATTTGTTTTTCTTTATTTAAAGATATTACGCAGCAAGGTAGCTTTCCGGCAAATCTATGCTGCATGGTTTTTAGAAAAATGTACCTAGAATTTTCAATTACTAAGATTAGCAAAAACCTAAATATTGATTACTTTAAACATTAAAAAATAAGTTATTATCATTTCATGACTTTGTTGAAACAGAATGAGGTATGTATGGAATAATTGCAAAATAGAATTGTGATACATTGTTTTGTGTTGAATAATATTCTTTGGTATGGTAACATTTGGACTAGAAAATATTCGTGTCACCTGAAATGATTACTCCACTCTATTGCGCATTCACAGGCTTCGTAGCAGACTGTTTTTGACGAAATCTTTTATAGAAATATAGATTCTTTAGGATATACTTGAACTTGAATAAAATATTCAGCAAAGCAATCATCGGTCAGCTCTAAAAACTCATGGATGCAAGCCGCCCACGGTTTTTGTTATTTTCACTTTAACAACATTCTAAATCTCATAGAAGTTTAAACGGTAGGTATTGACTAAAGCTTTTCATTCGTAGATAGTACCTCCATGATTCTGTAGAGTACAACCGCACGGCTATTTTAAAACAACCTAAACATACTACGTATTTAAAATAATCGTATGAAAGACATTTCCTCTATTCGATAATATTTCACTAATAGATCATGTCCAAAAATATATGTTTTGCCATAGAAAAACTTTCGCGATCATAATTCATTCGTTTTTATCAAGACATATTCATCAGTATCAATCATTTCCTAAAGAACTTTCATATAATGGTTGAATAGACATTTACATTATATAACGATTTTCATTAAAAAATAATTGTTAAATCACACTGAAATTTTCTCTCGTTGAAACTTCAAAACATAACAATAACTGTACCAATTCAACATACATTCTTCTTTTCTCTACCTATTAAAATCAATGTAAAAATAAGGAAAACAATTTTTTCTAAACTAACCATACATTAATATCTTACTCACTAAGACGGTATTAAACTATATTTAACGTCAGTAAGATAATTAAATTTATTATTCGAGTAGAAGAAGCAGTTTCTTCCATTACAATGTTATTTTGCAATAGCATATACTTTAAAACATGAATTTCACGTCATCGTACATCTTTTTTTAGATGCATAAAAGAATGAGAGCTTTAAGAAAATATAATATTGCACTATCGTCATTAAATAACCTTTTCTGTCTGTCTGTCTCTCTCTCTCTCTCTCTCTCCCTATTCTATCAAATCTGCAAATGAAACTACAAGTGTAGTATAGGAAATGTTTCTTCACTTTCAGCATTGATCAAAAATATGTTAGCTATTTATTATTTCACCCTAGTCGAATCTTTTTTTTGCAAGCGCATGCAATTCTTGACTTTCTTGATCAAGAAAGTCAAGAACTATGGACACATCTTGAGGCAAGACATGAGACCTTTGGGTGAGTTCAAGTTCTTAAACTTCTTGCTCATGCACTTGAATTTTTATTATTTAAGTGTTTCTATTATTAAAGAACTTTTTCAATTTTTTTAAAATTTTACGTTCAAAATAACTCAACTTGTAATAAAACTTTATAGTTGCATTTTTTTGTAACTCATGCAAACATTCAAGCGCTTGTCTTGAGCAAGAAAGTCATGCACTATGGACACATCTTGAGCTCAAGTCTTGCAAGCGCATGAATAAAAAACTTCGACTAGGGCAATCTATTATAGATGAAATTCTTTCTTTTGTATTGATCATAACTTAGTATTTGTTCACTTATAGATATGAATGTAATCATGTTTTTCTCTTATCTATCTGTCTTATAGAGAAATATTAATGAATAGTGAGCCTTCGCATATTTTTTCTGAACTATTAACATATATTCTTTTGTCATTTTTTGTTAGATTGTATAATATTATCAATGGATATTGGCAAGTATTTGATAAATTAATTGTCGATCTTCATTATCTGTGTTCTGTCGTTACTATTTATCGTAATATTTGATTGGCCAGTAAACTATGTATTGTAAACATATATAATTCTGTATACATGTGTATAGATCATTTTATGCTATTTTCAATAGAGAAATAATGTCCAACATCTAGATCGTACGAGTAAGTGAATATCTCAAAGTATCCGAATAACTAGATTCTTTTTCTCTCACGACAAGCATTTAGAAATATAAATCTCGTAAACAATTAATAGCATACAAAATTTCTTTATGTTGAGAAGATTGATTGGCATGTTCGATAGTTCTAAGACGAGAATTGTCAACGGTATATATATATTGACACTATCAATAGGACAAAGTAAAGATGTAGAACTAGATTCACACTTTCAATCATGATGCTAATCGAGCTATTTCATCACTTCTATTGAATATTGTCATTACTTTAATATTCTCCTGAATCGTGCATACATGAGAACAAAAAGAAGTTCAAGTATTTATCAAGATTAAGAACAAGTACAAAGTCATAGTAAAGCGAAAAGATAACGAAAGCGAAATGTAATGATCATGAACCATGACATTCAGTCTATACTTTCTAATAACAAATTGACAAGATCTATTAATAAGAAGAAAAGACGAGCCGACACCATCGACTACTCTACAGTTCAATTGAATGAAAAATTTCTTGATATACATATATGTATTAAGAATCTCCTGAAATATCGAATATTTTCATCATTTGAAAAGAGAAAATATTCTTATATTTAGTTGTCTTCAATTTTTAGCTGGAAGTTAAACAAAACATTTTCAAATTTCCTTAAATGTTTTTTCCATCTCTTCGTCTTCTATTATTATTATTTATTTTTATCGATGCAAATGACGAATATCATATTGGTATTGTAAACCATAATACTAAATGGCACATTCATTGTTCACAAAATAATACGCGAATAATTAATCCTCCCATTGATGATCAACCATTAATACCGTATCAATGTCCGTATCCATCATTATCATTTGATATTCTACCGGTTGATGTTGATTTTACATTTATTTGTCGTTTAAAATCACGCTTACTATGGATTATGGTTGATTTATATCAATATAATCTATGGCTATGGACAGTTAATATTCAACAATTGAATGTTTCGATAAAACTCAATGAAAAAATTCAAATAAAAGATTATAAATCAGAAATAATGAACCATACAAATCGTTTTATTATAATCAATGCGTTTTATATTCCCTTTGAATCGCTTGAATTTGTATCGAACGAAAAAGTTGAAATTTTAATTGAAATTAATCAATGCTTGTTTTATATCAATGAGAATTTATTGTGGAATGATATTATTCATAATAATTGTAATTCAATCGAATCGAAAACTCTTTATATTCAGTCAAGCTATTGTAATTTTTTTCCAAAGTTTGTATTTCAGATAAAGAAACTTCTCATTTCTTTAAAAATAACAAAAATATTTTTCTTTTAGATCAATACCAATTGAGCCAAATTATCAAGTTCGGATCGAAATTCTCGATGGTAATATAACTCCTATACCTGATTTTAATGCTGTTTTATCTATTGATCAACATCAATCCATTCAATCAACAAAAGAATTTAATAGTTATCATCTATTAATGGAAGAACATTATAATAAACTTTTATCAGTTTTAATAATTATAACAAAAACTTCGAATTTAATAACATATATTTTTATTTTTATAATAGTTATTTTTATTTTATTTTTCATTTGCACACTTTGTTATCATTATCATACTCGTAGAATTCGAAAATCTATGACTTCAATTTAACATTCATTTCGATAATGCAATTTATTAGACTAGCAGTTGTCGTATTTTGTTGAAAATTTTGTAAAAGTATACTCTGAAATTGAATATAATTAGTTAACGTATTATTTTGGGGAAAAAATGCGAAATTAATCAAACACTATCAAGTCAATGTTCTAGTTGCTCTTTCTATTTTAGTATGTTAACGCAACAGTTGCAATCAATTGTGATATTTTCCAACTACTGAGTAAATTCAAAACAAAATGATTGATGCATTACCTTAATAACTATTCACATGAATAGTTATTGTAATTCTACGGTATACGAGTAGAAATATAAAATACATAGGATAGTAGTTCAAAATTCAAACGATTTCGGCCACAACTACCTATTGAAACTGTATCTCATGGTGAGAAACAACTATTATGCAAAGTTTTCCAGCTTATCGATATCAAGCCGTAGTATAAGAACTGTGTGTGAAAAGTATATTGCAAGAGTACATGAACGAAACAATCAAGTTGTTGCAATAGAAGATGTTTTCTATTGTTGTCGTATAGCCTACCAATTGAATAGAGTTTTTATTTGAAAAGGTTTATTTTTGCTAACGAAGGAATTTCAAAATTCTGCATGACAAATCATAAAACAGGCCTTGTGTTTTGCTGAGTAGCTTTGATTTAAATGATTAATTATAGGACAGAATAAATAAATGAATATTAAACAATTAAATCATATTCTCTACATACGAATATATTATTTACGTTCAACGCAATTAAAAGAATAATAAACATATACATACGAAAAGAAGAAGAGAATGTGCGACGGCTAAAATAAATCAAAGATGGCAGAAGTATACTTCGTCTAATAAATGATTCGTCATTGGATGGCACAAAGCTAATTTCGTATAGCCAATATTTTTCAAGCTTTACTTTACTCCATTGACCAGTGACCAATATGTACATCGTTCTAATTATATGTTTGTTTTTATTTCCTCTCAATATTCAATCAATTATTTGTCCAGTCTATAATTTCTTCAATAATGAAACTAATATAATACATTCATGTGATAGAAATGTCTCATTGTGCACATATATTACAACACAATCAAATTCTCGTCGCTGTCTTGGAATTTATACGTTTAATAAAAATTTAGAAACAATAGAAAATTTAATTTCTATTCGTCAACTGGGAATAGTTGACGATTTCGAAGAAAAATATTCTAATACAACCGAATGTATTCTTGATGTTGATAAAACTGGTAGTCATCTGCTATGTCGATGTAATTCAAATAATTGTACGTTAAAATGGAAAACAGCTGAAAATTTACATGAAAACCTCTATCAGAAACATAAATTAATGAAACCATATGAATATTTTAATTGGTTTTTTCCACTAATGATCACACTTACTATAATTATTATTATTTTTATCAGTATTATTATTATCGTTATAATTTTGAAATGTAATATGTATAGGAAAAGACACGAAAAAGAATATCAATCATACCTAGCTAATACATCAGTTGCATCAACGAATATTTCAAATGCAGAAATCGATGAATTTCTCTCATCAAATCCTACTTATCAATCAATTATTAGTCACGGGAAAAGTAGTATTATATATCGTGCATGGACAACAGGAAAAGAAAGTTTACCACATGAGAAAAAACTTGTTGCTGTTAAACTTTATCATTCACCACAATACAAAAATGTATTTGAAAATGAAGTACAAACTCTAAGAATGGTTCATCATACTGCTATTGTCAAGTAAGTGGAATTAAATAGTGTCTGGGTAGATTTAAAAGCGTCCGTCGATGAACGAAAAAGAAGTACTACAAATGGGGCATTGCTTTCTTAGGAATGTTCTCTAAAGAATCGTTCCATGTAATAAATTATTAATGAGCTTGAATTCTATGTATGAGTTAGAGTATATTTGTTGTAATACACCGTGCAAAAATAGCAACTTCAATTTTGTTCTAAGTGACTAATGAAATTTTTTCTTTTCATTTGTTCACAAATCTCGAAACTAACTTTTGGATAGTATGCCATGAGAAATATTCGATACTTAGAAGGATGAAACATGAAAATCAGTAACTCAATTGCAAACTTACGGCTTACTCTTCTAGGTTTATCAGTCATGGCTGGCATGATCTATGTCCATATATCATACTTGAATATCATGATTTTGGTTCACTCACTAGTTATCTTCGATCACATAAACTTTCTTGGTCAACTTGCTATTCATTCCTTGTGTCTCTTCTGGTTGCAATTGATTATCTTCATTATGAAGATTTATCGCCAAACGATTATTTAACATCGAAACGCATTCGCAAACCAATTATTATTCATCGTGATATAAAAAGTTCAAATATTCTAGTTAAAACAAATCCCGATCTTAGTTTATGTTTATGTGATTTTGGTGTAGCTAAAATTCTTCCACCTGTTTTAACACCAAATGATTTTATACAAATTGGTACATATCGTTATATGGCACCAGAATTACTTGAACTTGCTATAACACATACAAGTGATGCTTTATGTAAAGTTGATATGTATGCAGTTGGACTTGTTATGTGGGAAATTGTTACACAATGTCAAGACTATCCATGTAATACAAAAAGAATTCATTTTTTTAAACGAACCAAAACGACTCAAATATTGTGTTTTATTTTTAGGTCTTATTGAATATCAACTTCCATATGCAGAATATGTCAATATGAACGAAATTGATGAAAATAAAATTCTTGATACACTTCATCGAATTGTTGTTAACGAAAAAATAAGACCAATTATCCATCAAGCAAACAGTATGCATTCGGTACGAAAAATATACAGAATTTTTTAGTTATTTATTTATCATATTCGAGATAAAAAAATATTCATTGCTAGAATAAATCAATGAGCTCACACTTGATCATCAAAGAATTTGTCACTTTCAGCTAGCACACATTGCAATGATTATAATGATTTCTTTAAAAACATATGCGTGCAGAATTTTTCAAAAGTTAATTCTATGTGAATTAGACATAGACATTCACTTTAGCTGTGTCGGAAGATTTGAAGTGACTGATAAATGAATTTCTTCCTATCTAAAATAACGGTATCGTAAATTCAGCATTTATTCGCTTGTGAAAATTGATTGTCTACTGAAAACTGTCCTTGCCTCTTATTTGCTTTGTGCGTTATGTTTGCGTACAACATTTTAGGGTCAACATATGTTGTTTTTGCTATCATGATTACATTCTTTTGATAATGTAAAATAGTTCAAATAAAAATACTGAATTGATCCAACTCTTTCTTAAACAACTACCTATCTTTTTGTAGAATAAATTGAATGAGGAGAAGCTAAAACTAAAACGAACACTCCGTTCTACGAAAGAAATCAATTTGAAAAATAAAAAAGACAACGTTCTAGATGGTTTAGTCTGTTCTTCGCCGTATAAGATTGAAACAAATATATTTTAATATGATGACAAACAAAAATAAATTAGATAATTAATGATTTGAATTACTGGAGGCTTACTCTCGTAAACGTACTGTCTGGATTTTTGAGACATTCTATATACAAATCACCAGGTGAAAAATGGTCTTAGAGTTCTCTCTCTCTCTCTCTATATATATATACGCATCTTCTTTTTTAGAAAATATCTGCTGTATCAAGCATTATTGAAGATTGTTGGAAACATGAACCTGAATCACGAATCAACGCTCGTCCTGCATTGTATCGTTTACGAAATCTTGAATAACAAATCATTCATATTTATATATATTTTGTTGTTTTTCTTAGATGTATATATATATATACAATTAAACTCGAATAAATTAAAAAAAAAGGGATACAAAAAATTTTATTGATTTTTGTTTTTTCTTAAAAACTAATAAAACCATCACCAGGTGCACAAGGAGCAATGTTTGATGTATTATTCTGACGATACCATATACGGTACGTGATAAACCAAAAGAACACAGCAAAACTTGCCGCAATTAATTTATGTAAAATATTATAAATATATATAACTGTTGATAGAAGCATAAATTCCCAGAGAACTGTTAATAGAGCTAAGGCAATATAGAGTATTCCAATAGGTAGAGAAAATAGTTTCATACGATTTTGATTCAAATCTAATGAAATATTTGTATTTACTGAATTACTTCTATTTCCATCTTCAAGTTTTTTCCAATTTTCACCGTATAATTTAACTTCTTCATTAATTACTAAAAGAGCATAAAGAAGAAAAAATGTATGCCCTTCTTGCCATTGATATCTACTACTACGACAAAATTGTCTAGTTAGTTGACGTTTATCATTCGGTTTACACATTCCTGTTAGAGCTTCAATACGAATAAATAAAAATGTGATTATATACCATATCGTAGTTGCTATTAGTAGACGAATTAAATGACGAATTATTAAACCATAATGTCCACGAGTATATATTAAACTTGTTAAATAAACAAATGGAACTAGTAAAAGTATCGACCATATCCAACCTATTTTAGATATATACTTATTAGGAACATTAGCTTGTGAAGAAAGTGATGTATGCGGTATCACATGAAAATCTTTTAGAAACGGGCCAATTATAATAAGAAAAAAGTAAACCAGTATTTTAAGAGTTGGTGGTGCAAATATAATACGACGACAAAAAGCTACTATAAGATTATGTAGAATACGAAATATATCCGATATTAATGATGATGGAAGATTTAAAGACTTAGACATCTTACGAGATGATGATGATGATGATGATGATTGAGTTGATGATGATCGACGTCGATTGTTTATCATAGTCGGTTGACTAGATCGAATTGTAGACATGACTAGATTTTCTAAAAAAAAAATATAAGAAAATAAAAAGTAAACGACTTTTCTGATCAACTATATGTAAAGTTGTTCTTTGATGCCTCAAATGATCATAATCATGAAGAAATAACATAGTTATGTTGAGTATATTTGTATTCTTTGAAGTATCTACAAACAAACTCAACTGGTATTGATAATATTGTTTTCTCCGCAATTTATTTTCGTTAGAAGGTTGAAATTTTATAGATTCTTTACAATAATTTACTAACATTTCCGATGAACACACAAAACGAATGATTTGATTCTCATTATCATAGAATAGAAAAATATTTAACATCATTAAAATAAATATAGAATTATGAAGAGAAAACTAACTTATTACTTAAGAAACAATAATAGCTTTCAAGGCTCCATCAATAATCGCAATCTACAGGGATCCATGGAATCTATTATTTTCTCCTATCAATCATAAATAAGTTAGATGTATCCATAGTTTACCCACATATATAACTGGATTACCATTCTCGTGCTCATTCATATTATCTAAATAGAGTCAATTGTTATTATTGTATTCGTTTCTTTGGTCCTTGATATCATGTCAATTTCAACTCTTATTTCATTATCAACATCTACAATTTCTAATACAAATCGACCAACAAATATTTCCAGTGAAACGAACAATGAAGAAGATCAATTAAATCGTATTAATTTACAAGCATTACAAAATCGTGATCCATATATAGCGAAAATTATCGATCAGGCTCAACGTGTTTGTGTTTATAAATTTATTGGTGAAAAACGTGAATGGGTAAAAATGATAATATCTCTATTCTATATTATCTAATTTATAACTAATTTTCAGGAACGCAAAGATCTTGAAGGAACACTATTTGTTTATGAAAGGTAAATAAATATTTATAGTTAAATATTAGACCGAATTTGTCGTTTTTTTTTCTGTTTGCTATTTAGAACGTGTGAACCTTATCACGGTTTTGTCATATTAAGTACCGTATCACGTGAAACGTTTGTACAGATAATTAAACCATCTATGGAATTTAAACATTCACCTAACTACGAAGCATTCCTACAATATAAAGTTGATGTCGGAGGTATTGAAAACAATAAGGTTCCTTTAGGTTTTCTCCTTAATGTGTATTTCGTTTTTCTTCAGATATTTATGGAATATGGTTTATATCGAAAAATGATTGTCCAGGTGTAACTGAATGTTTAAAACGGTAAATAATATAACTTGAAAAGAATAACTAGAGATTTTCTTCTATGTTTTGATTTCAGTTTAACGATTCAAGCAAAAGAAATTGAACAATCAAAACAAAACGCATCAACAATTAATTTCAATAATCAAAATTTATTTGCAACATTAAATCAAGCTGGATCAGATATATTTTCATTATTAGTTAATGCCCAAGAAAAATTTCAAGAAACAGTTTGTTTTTATGTTCATAAATTTTCTTTTTTCTTAAATTTGTATTTAATATTCATTAGAAACGAAAGCAAGAAGTGAATAATACGGATGCAATAGCCTCTATGCCAGCGGCTTTATTACGTCTTTTTTCTACACAAGATGCATCATCAGCAGCAGTAGCAAATAATGATGAACGTGAACAAGAATTAAAAAAAACATTGGGAATTTTAGGAAAACCGGCTTTAAGTGTAACTGAACTTGAAAAAAAATTATTACAACCACCATCATTGGAAATAACAAAACCTATGGTCGTTTCAAAAAACAATAATAATTATAATACAATTGAAAGTCTGTCTAAACATGTGTCGATAGAAAATAAAGTAAGTTGTGTATTATACGAATGAAAACTTGTTTAAAACACGTTGGTAATTACATACGGAAGAATCCCCTTCAGAGAACATTCTAGTAGAAGCTCTATCACTATTGTGATACATATTAAAAGTTGACTAGTGTATTGAGTTTTAGTTGAAAACTATGTGCATGCCGAGTTTTCTACTGGACTAGCTAATGTTTCGTATATTCCTATTCGTTGAACTATTACCAAAATAAATATGATGCATGTACAGATAATAATTAGTTATATGAATTCGTCTTTCAGATTAGAGATAAATAAACAAATGTTTCTACTTTTCTATGTATAGAGCGCAAAGTCACTAAGTCTTAATTAATGTTCAGAAATGTAAAATACAATAATTGTAGAAAGCAAAATTATTCTCATTTGAATAGCAGCAGATACAGGTATATTACGTTTCACACTTCAGTGTCCTATGTATTACGCTGAGACGTCTACTAGTATCAAAATATTAATAAAACAATCGAGAGTCTATTGTGTCTCTAATAACTAATTAAAAAGAAATCTTCCTTTAGAATTCCACTCAAACAGCTCATCACTCGATATCATCATGTGTTGGAACTACTTCTACAAATGATCGGACAACCTCATCAGATCAGAATCTTTTCAGTGGAGTGAGTTTTTACCTTTAACGAAAATTTCTATTTTTAAAATTTACCATTCAACTATTAGTTTGATACATTTTCGAATAATAATAATGGTCGTCTAATGACACCAGCTGAATTTCAAACATTACAGATACCTCAAACACCTGGTAAATTGGAGATGAATCATTTGTTTGATATCATATTTTACTTTACATAGTTTTCATTCCTCAAATACAAACTGATCCAGTAGCATCATGTCTTCACTGTCAAAATTCGTCGATGAATCGCTTTTCAAAAGATACTCTTCGACAATTATTAATTGATATGCTTAAAGTAAATTATTTTTGTTAATTTTTGATGTACCTTCGACAATCTCTTTTTTTCTTTTAAATAGAATGACGAAGAATTTCTAACAGGATTGCATAACGCTTATACAGAAAAACAAAATGATCTACATCGAATTTATTAATAAAAACCAATGTTTTCTTCCCAAAACAATATTTCTCTAGTCGTTAAACTTCACTATGTTTGTATGTCTTGAATATATCGATATGTTTTAGCCAAGTAAAAACATTTCCATCTGTTCATCATTCATAAGACTCGTTTTCTTTTTTTGTTTAAATAAAAAAAAGCTATGATGCACAATAAAAGAAAAAAAAGAGGAATCGAATAGTTAATCGTTATATTTTTATTTATGTTTTGACAGTCGTACGTGGAACATTATAAATTCCTGAATGATATGTACCTTGGCGAGGTATTGAATCAAATGTATTAGCACTAAAGGCTTTGCGACGTTCTGCTTCAGTTCGAAATGAGTCAACTTGATTTTCACCCTGAAAATTTCGTTGAAAAATGAACAAAAATTAGATGAACATAAATCGAAAATAAAATATTTACTTGAGCAAATTTTGGCATTTTCCATAAAGGTTTTGGATCAACAGGAATTTTAGCTTGACGAAGCAGTGATGCTTTTGTATGATAACTTCCTTTAAAAGCATTCTAGAAAACCAAAGAAATTCTAAGCATAAATAGATTCAATTAATTTTCAATACTGCAGCATCAGTTCGTTCTTTTTTAATTGCAGCTTGTTTTTTTTCCATAGTTTCAAGCCAATTATCAAGAAAACGATTTTGTAAAACTTCTCCTATAGGTGTTGACGGTCTATTAGAAACAATATATTTAAATGGATACAAAAAGAAAAACGATATGTTACCTATTTGGTGTACCAAATACCATATCATCGGGAAATTTATGTGTTTTCTTAGCAAGGGATACATCGCGAATGAAAACTTTCTTTTTAATATCATGTACAGTTCTACGAACGAAAAACATAAAAATTCGAAATAAATTTACGAATAATAACCTAAAACGTGATTGTTCTTTGGCTGATGTCATGCCGGCTTCAAGGGCTGCTTTATTCAACGCTGAGTAATCACGTACAAATTCAAAATCAGGATTAGTAGTACGTTCTTTTTCAGGTCCATGAGACAATGCTAAATATTCAAAAATGTTCATTGTTTTTCGTTTATGCAAGATGTTGACTATTCAAAATTACAACAAATGTCTTTTTCTCGTGTACAAATTGAGCTTATCGGGTTACTTCTAGAAAAATTTATTTAGTTGCCACCCGAGAGGAATACTTGTGTAATAATAGTTGCATGGGAAAGAAATAAGAAAAGATAACAGATGCTAAAACAATCAAGTTTTTTTTTTCTAGACTTGATATTATGGAAAAGTACTACAGATAGTATTTGATAACACTGACTATCAAAAAGTTTCTTTTTTCTGGAATATAACGAAATTTGTATTATAAATCAATATGAGTGTTTACGTCGAATGATTTACTCAGAATCTAAAAGCGATATTTTGCTTTCATTCCATTTATATCATAGAGGAATTACGTGTGAAATCTATCGAAAATATTTGTGAGATAATGTTTGATAATCGAAGTTTGTGTTGTAAACATTTATTGTATTATTCAAAGAAGATTTTTGTTCTAAATATAAATACCAGTCAATTCACATTGTTCAGTCTCTTTTTTCTACATCGAAATCTTAAATCTTTTTTCCAATCATATAACAACTAAATCAAGCACATATTTTTATATACAGGACCTCGGGAACCCTAATACTTTTAGTTAGTTTCATTTTCTATACGCTCTTACTAATTATTTCAAATTGAATTCTGCTTGAAAAATTTTCAGACAAAAAATTAGTTCAGGAACGTTTCTTTTTAGAGATACATAGTTCGACGAATTCTATCGAACTATGATTCAAATATTTTCTTGGATGCTAAATCGTCAGTATCTTACCTTCGCCAACACCACCATCACGTTGTGGCATAGTTATGCCGTACGTGAAACTTTGTGGAGGTAATCTATGACCACGACGACGAGATTTACCTAATTCTGGCTAAATAAAATCAATCTTTTCATTAGCATTCGATTAATTAGCAAAATTTCACATACTAAAATTTGAAGTTCACTTTGAAGCATAGTATCACGTTGATCACCGATGAGACCTGCCTTTGTAAATTCATATGGAGATCTTTGCGGAGGAGTGTCGCTTCCACTTCGACTACTACCATGACGTTGGTTTTCGTTGCTCATTATATTATTAAATTAGCAAAAATTTATTCAGTCTTAAAAGAAACAAGAAACAAACTTCTCGCTACATTGATCCAAATCGATATTCAGAATTTTTATTATTAAGCTGATTATGATCGAAAAAACGAATCGATACCATATAATTAACTTTTTCGCATACACTTCTGACTTTTTTAATGTTTCTATAATAAATACTTACCGTTGAAAGTGACAGAAAATGTTTACCATATATTGCCAAGACGTTTTCACCATCTTACACTGTATCACCTAGTTACGAACATCAAGTTAAACTGTTTGATTCATATACATCGATAATAATTTCTTGTATTTATCTTCTTAACAATTTAGATTTTAATATTCGACTCAAAACTGATGAAAATTAAACAACCTTTCGTAGATGTCACCAATAGTTAGCAAGGTGCTTGACAACGAACGAGTTATTAAGATTTTCAATTGAATAAGAATCGAATCTATTCAAAAGGAAAGAAAAATCATATATGTATGTAGTTAAGAATATTAATAAAATGGAATAATCAATCATCATTCAACTATTTCATCGGTCCAGTTCAATATTGAAATAGAGAATGGATAACATTAGTGTTTTTTCGTGGTTTATTCCTATCATGGTTTTTTGTGAAGAATAAAAATGATTCCAACTAATAAATAATATACTGGGTGGACCAAAAGTCACTTTACCGAGAAAGAATGGAATATCTCCGTAATGACTCAACCGAATGGGCTGAGTTTTTTACCGGCGATAGAGAAGTGTTCAAAGTTTTCTTTCATAAGAAAAGTATTAAACCCTATCGTTTTGAAGTGTCATTTTCGATATGAATACAGCAGCTTAACTTTCAACGAAAAGCTATATACGATATTTTGAAGAGATTTCTTGTTCGATTTCAATTTCAAATGTAATCATTTGAGTGAGAAAATTGTTCTCTTTCGATCTATGTCAAGCCGGGCTCGATAGCTTGCTCCATTCAGGAGTTACATGCATTTTACCGACAACCATGAAACCGACTAAATAAACTTAACTATGAGTCGGGACGGGGGTAATCGATCACGATGAGTCGAATGGTGATATTTACTTTCAGTTTCAACGCCATATGAAGTCACTTTATCAAGATTTTTAGGTTTCAGCACCCTGCCGTTATGCTGTGCAGTACTGATTTCTCGAAAATCTTGATAAAGTGACTTCATATGGCGTTGAAACTGAAAGTAAATATCACCATTCCACTCATCGCGGCCGATTACCGCTGTCCCGACTCATAGTTAAGTTTATTTAGTCGATTTCATGGTTGTCGGTAAAATGCATATAACTCCTGAATGGAGCAAGTTATCGAGCCCGGCTTGGCATAGATCGAAAGAGAACAATTTTCTCACTCAAATGATTAAATTTGAAATTGAAATCGAACAAGAAATCTCTTCAAAATATCGTATATACCTTTTCGTTGAAAGTTAAGCTGCTGTATTTGTATCGAAAATGACACTTCAAAACGATAGGGTTTAATACTTTTCTTATGAAAGAAAACTCAGCCCATTCGGTTGAGTCATTACGGAGATATTCCATTCTTTCTCTGTAAAGTGACTTTTGGTCCACCCTGTATGTTTGGATCACTTCGTTTACTATTCATTATTACATTTTTATGCAAAGGCTTCGTCTTAAATCAGACGAATTCACGTGCGTGTATTGAAAACAATGCAGTTAAACTTATAAAGCTACATAGGAATTTTACATGAATAAGATTGATTGTTTTGTGTCCGAAAATTTGAGTGCTCAACTTCAATTATGCTGGTTGATCGTTAGCTGTTTTTTAAATGAGAATACGTAAGTTTTGTGCATTTTTATTCCGTTATTGTTAAATTCAATATTTACTCAATCCCTATTTTCTTATGAAAATAAATTCATATTAACTGTCATAAAAGATAGTTCTATTTTGAAGAAAAACTACATTCTAAGTGATAATATTCTTTTAAAAGATTGTGTGACATGTTACTCAATAATATATTAGAATTAATAATGCTTTGTCTCGTTCTATTACGATGGATATGATTAGTTAAATATCTTTCATGTCATGGTTTCTTGCTATATGAAATAATCGAATGTTCAAGGAGAATAAGATTTAACTCGAAGTCATCGAGAGAGAAAACTATTGAAATTTGTTGCATGATGCATAATAATGTGCCATGAACTCCTGCAGCAATATATTTTCTTGAAGCTTAGAATAAAAAGTAATAAACGAAATGTTCTCGGTTATCCAAGTTAACTTTTGAAATGCAAATCTCGTTTTTCCCCATTGGAATTAGCTCAAGAGTGAGTAGAATTCAATGAATTAGTGGAAATAAGATAAAATGTTGAACATCATTCGACAAGATAACCTGCAGAATAACAGACTTTTTGAGAACAGTTAATTTGATACGAGAGTGAATTCCACTGCATAAATATCTCGTGTTTAAATTAAAGAAAATTTTATGAGGCTTAGCATTTTTCAATATTTAATAAATTGCTCAGAAATGTATTAGAATCTCCTTTGTTTTCTCATAAGTTCAATTGAAATAGAATTAGTGAACGTTTTTTCAAGACATCTGCCTTCACACACGTAAAACTGTGACTGTGCAAACTAAATAAATCTAAGAACTGAACATAAAACTTATCTACTGAACTCATATATGATAATGTACTATCTTCTACATGATATCCGATGCTAAAGTTGTGGGGGCTTAGAAAGCCAATCATAAAAACGTGTTACAAAAACACTCACCAAATGGTCCTGGAAAACGTCTTAATTATGATTAAATTGAAGAGCATTAATCTATTTCTAAAAGTAAAATTTGAAACAAAGATTCAAGAGATCTTTCATCTAAAAATAAAATTTTCTAGAATCTCCAAAACTGATCTTTGTCAAACACAAATATGTTGTTAGCTAAATAAAAATATTGACAGTAATATTTTAAAAGCATTTAAAAAGTTTCGTTCAAGTGAAGTTGCACTAAGGTATTATCGCTAAATACGATCGAAGATCGAGATCGAAACAACGATGGAGGCGAATCATTATTTTGAGAGATTCTTTGGTGATACGAACAGCTAATATTAATATTTATTAGTTTATTTTATTAAAAAAAAACATGATTCAATGATTCTTTTGGTTGTTTTTTATGCTTATTAAAGTATGCATGAACACGTAGGTAATGTACAGACATGAATTTTCGTAACAGAAGTTCTGGCTCTAGAATTTATTTCGTATCTGCAAAATATTGGTTTAGAGCATCAAAGTAATGTTTATTTCTACTTCAAGCTGTTACTATTGTTTGTATGTTTAATAATGTTTCCATTTTTGACATATGACAAAAGAATCTTTTTACACAAATTTTCCGGGAGCCGGTTACTTGCTCGCCGGACAGTTACTCGCTAGCACATTTGCTCGCTAGGACACTTACTTGTCATGGCACTTGCTCGCGTGAACATTTGCTCGTGAATGGGATGATCACTTATTTACCAGTGATAGAATTGAGAACTAAATTGATAGAGCTAATTAGTTCACATGAATAGACGATTGATGATCATTATCGTTATAATGATTAGTCGTGCTCAAAGATCATTATATAAGAGCAATCACAATCGTGACACAGTGCATTACAAAAAAAAAACATGCCAGTTACTGTCTCCACAACATGAAAAAATGCTCCTTTACTAATACATGAGGGATTGCCTTATATAATTGATCGTCGAACTGATAAGAAAATACTATGGGAATGTGCCCCGATCAAAAAAAAACGATCAGTAAACGGTCGTATACGATACAAATACGGCACGTAAAACGGGCCGTATTTTCCCGTATAACAGGAGCAGTAATACGGCCGTATGTTCTATAGAATACGATAATATTACGCCGGCTTTACGAGGTTCTACGGCTGATATACGGTGTCCGTGTATGGTCGTAATACTGCCCCTGTTAAAACGGCCGTTTTACGATGAAATACGATGCAAAAACGACGGTTAACGGTAATGTTACACCGGTTTACGGTGGTCCGTTTTGATCGACCTGTGTGAACATGCCAAAAAATTCAGATGTCATGGACGATTACATACGGATTTAAATAATGTATTTATCAAAACCGTTGGTGATCATGAGAATCACACTGACGATCCACGTGCTGGACCTATTCGAGAATACACTAAAAAAAGCGCAGAATAATCAACCCTTGCCCTTGATTTTCCTTTTCATAAACTCTTGAGGGGTTTATTAGGATGGCATATACCCTTGAAGGGTTCATGGTCCAAAGGGTTTTTGAAGAGGCACAGGGTATATGGAGCTCTTTTAAGGGTTTTGTATTTCATATATTAAGGAAAGCAGCTTATNATTAAACGATTAGGGGTAGATTAATGAACGCACTTTTCACAAGCGTTTCTAATTCAGCTATGAAGGGTAAATTATTATTCGGTCCAAAGAGAGGGTTTATTATAATACGCTAGAGGGTTGATTACTACTAGATGCTATTCAAAAGGGTATACCCAGGAGAATGAATCCTAGCCTAGGATCCGATGAGTTCCGATCGGTTCCTATTGGAATCCGACGGAGCTCTTCGGAAGGCGCAAGGAAACTA
>OENM01001205.1:0-41245 GCA_900239745.1 Rotaria magnacalcarata | reverse complement strand
TTTTTTTTGTTTTCTTTAAATTTATTCCATTATTCTCATCATTTCAAGGTTTTTCTGAAAGGACGAGATTGAATAAAAGGAGAAAAAACACCTAGGAGAAACACAGAAGAAAAAAAGGAAAACGAACGTAAATAATGTCACACTGAACTTCAGGAATAAATAATCTTAATCACATCTAAGTAGATCCCTAGAAAGATTTTCAATAGCTTTCGTAGAAAGAGCAGCTAGCATCGATGGCAAGATGAGTCGATCTTGATGGAAAGGCGGGCTCATCAGATGCTTATCATTGTCGCTGGCAGCTGATTGTACGATGTCACTACAAGAAATTTTGATTTTGTTTTTGATTATTTACTTTTCCTGAAAGAAGAACGCTTAGTATTGGATAGATCATGGTGTGAAGTATGATGTTTAACGCCTCTATTTAATTGTACATCATTTTTCACATTATCGTTTTCATCAAATTCTTTTTCACAATTTTGACGTAAAACTTCCCTATCTGATGCTTCGTCCAGCGCTAGATCAACTTGAAAAAAAATTATTTTTGGGTACAACTTTATTCGAACGGTTTTACTTTTCTTTCGCTTCCCTTAATTTTCTTGGGAAAAACCTTGAAATGATGAGAATAATGGAATAAATTTAAAGAAAACAAAAAAAACTTTTTCCGGAAGGATGGCCGCCATGTGACGAAAAGGAAACAACGCTTTTGGATCTCGTGATGAAAAAATGGTGATATTTTTCAACGTAATTATCTTGTTAAGAGGTTAAAAAGCGGCCAACAGTCCTTCAATACGCGTATTTCGTTTGTAAGTTATTGTTTCTATCATTTAAAAACGGAAATATTTTGGAAAAATCAAAACAATCGCGTTTTTTGCGAAAATTGAGCTAAAAAGTATTTGTGAAAATTTTGAAAAGGACATCATTCCATGCAGTTGTTTTTGCTTGATAAGCGTCAGTGTGTTTTCCTATTCAAAAAATAATATTAGAGTACGAAAAATTGATATCTTTCGGAGAATTAGAAAAAGCGAAAAATCGTTAGTACTAAATTTGTTTTGGAAATTTCGACCTAAATCACCCCTATTTGAAACGTCAAAAAATACTTCAACTTGTGCAGAATTAATTGCCCTACAAGATTCCGTAGTCATTTTTCTTGTTAACTTTAAAGCGGTGATTGGAAAAGAAAAACATTAAAACAATCTGTAAAAAAGATTTCAAAAAATGTTTTAAAAAATTATTTTTTTCCGAAAAACATTGGACACTTGAAAAAAATCAATTATTTTGTTCGATGCAGTTTTTCACGCTCTTTCAAATGAGTCGTTGGTCAAACTGTTGAATGTGAATTGGCTTCAAAAAAGTGAAAATTACTGAAGATTTTATTTTATTTTCGTCATTTAGGAGGGTACTTGTATTAAAATTCCTATAACTCCGTCAATATAAGGTTTCAGAGTCTAAAACAATTTTCATTCCCACAGTTTTTCATGCTGAATTGAATGAAATTAAAAAAAGTGGGTGTTAGGAAAATTCATGTTATGACCTATTTGAGCGTTGCTCGGTTTTCTGATGGACCCTCTCTTAAGCAGTCGGTTCTCATTATAACAACAGGTAAATGTTGATCTTTTAAAAGAAGGAGTAATGCTCGCATCTACTAAAATTTAATTATAATTTTTCGTAGGATACCATAGCTATTAGAATTGATGATATTTAGAACAAAACAAATAGGCTCTTTGTTCTATAAAAAAAAGTTTTGTCAAATCTGTACGGAATAAATATTTTAAACGTTGCATTCGCCTCTAGCTTCACAGAAAGTTTTTGAGTGATGCTCAAAGAATATTCTTCCTAGAGGAGTTAAAACATTGCTTTCTAAAACTTGATCATTGCCGAAATGCTGTATAGCTTTCTAGTCACTGAATAGTTTCGTAGTTGAAATAAACGCAATTGGTTGAGGTCTGTCTAATTTATGATAAAATCTGGTTGACTATCCAGAATTTTGGAAGTCACTAGTAAATTTATGTTAATTTTCCTTTGATAGATTCTGTTGTTATTGTTTTCAAAGCCGTAGTAAATTTGAGAATTTACATTTTTCGAAAATATGGACATACCTAGTATTATCTGAGAGAAAGAAATAAAATGTGGTATAGGTTTGATGACGATTCACAGCTTCGATCTAAGATATACTCGCTTTAGAACTTCAATTAGAAACTTATATGAATAGCTTAACAAGAACTCCATTCTTTTCGTAAACAGGGAACGTTATGCGATGTTGTCGAATCTGTGGAAAATGACAAGAGAAATTAGAGAACGCTACCATGCTAATATAAGTTAAATCATAAAAGATACGAGAGGATTAGTCCGTGTTTGCATATGCGCTTGAACATATTTCATGGGAAATAAACATAAGACTTACAAACTAATTATCTAGAAATTGCTGCACATCGTAATCTCTGAGAAATTTGCCGTTAGTGTTTGTGAATATGTGCAAAGTAGTTAAAATGATCAAGAATACACTGTTTTTTTTTGTGTTTTTCTAAAAGCAGAATCTTTAGTAAACAGTATTCTTTGTCGTTTCAAGATTCGTGATGAAACGGTACCGGATGGATTTTTGAAGTGCTAGCGGTACAGTCACTCTATATCCTATTTTATTTAGAAAAAATTGCAAATGAATAGCCATTTGTGTTTAGATTTATTCATTTTCATCTGTGTGTTGACACATGTTCCTAGGTATTTCCCTAGTCGAACTTTTTTATTCAAGCGCTTGTCAATACTAGAGCTCAAGATGTGTCCATAGCGCATGACTTTCTTGCTCAAGACAGGCGCTTGAATGTTTACATGAGTTGCAAAAAAATGCAACTATAAATTTTTATTACATGTTGAGTTATTTTGAACGTAAAATTGAAAAACAAATTGAAAAAGTTCTTTAATAACACAAACGCTTAGATAAAAATTCAAGTGCATGAGCAAGAAGTTTAAACAACTTGGGCTCATCGAAAGGCCTCATGTCTTGCCTCAAGATGTGTCCATAGTTCTTGACTTTCTTGATCAAGAAAGTCAAGAATTGCATGCGCTTGTAAAAAAAAGTTCGACTAGATTTAACTTTTCTTTTTGAATAATCTATCTCCTTGTGATAAAATAACTAGCAACTCTATCATTGTCTTTTTGGCACATATATTTGTTAAAAGGTATTGCTTAGGAAAACTATAAATATATAATTGTCATTTTGTTTGCCTTGGAATTTGTATTAAATAAAAAGCTTCTTAGTAGAACACGTAAAACCATTTGAAGCAATCAATTTTCGAAGAACCTTGAAATTACAGTAGAAAAGCTTCAAAATTTTATCGTGTGTTTTGACAGTTTTAAAACACTTCGTGACTTACAGTAGCAGAAAGATTATGTAAAATTTCCTAGCACTAAGCTAACACTCTGATCTTCCCTAGGCTTATGAAATTTAAAAACACAAGCAAACTTCAAGTTACTGTTGTATAATGATCAGATCGAATGACGCTATCCGTGTCGTATGGATGTGTTAGAAATGCTCTGCAAAAATAAGAATCATCTATAATTCTCTCTTTTTGTCGTGTTTTTGAAAATAATTTATTTTCTGATTAAAAAAGAAATCATTTATTCCGCATGCTGCATAATTCTGTGGGTTCAATTATAAATTCTTGCGAAAGCATCATCTTGAGTAATAATCCATTGTAATATTTTACCATTAAAAATAAGCATTAGTAATCTTTCGATTATTCTTCGTTTTCTACATCAATATACTATTACTTTACGAGATTAGTGTTCATCCTATTTTATATAGTCACATATATTCTGTTTTATTCAATACTTTTATGCATAAAATAAACGATATTCATTTTGTTTAAAATCAAGTTCTTCCAGTTGATGATACTGTTTTAACCCATTGATTATATTTTACATTAGCTGTATCGATAAGATCTTCCATATGACCCGCCAACTAAAGTAAAATAGAGGTCCTTTCTATTCTATTTCGTCACATAAAAATATTTACATGAAAATCCGTTAACAGATCAGTTGATACTTTTTCTTTAAAAGCATTAACTTGCGTTTCCCGAAAACGTTCAATTGTTTCGTGTACACGATGAATCTAATTTCAAGACAAAAATAAAAATGGTCAATCGTTTTTTTCAAAGTCAATTGAGTGTGCAACCAACTTTTTCTTCGATTAGAGGCGAACTCGGTGGAAACGATGACCAAAAATGGCGAAGTAGTTCACTTAACGATACATAGATAGTTTGCATTTCTTCTTGAATATTTTGAGGGACAATTTCTAGAAAGAAAAATCTCAAAAAGATTGAATTGATTAAAAAGCAATTTTAATTACGCGACAATGTTTGTGCTGTTGTTCCATGCATGAGAGCACCACCGGGTGTTAAATCTTTTACAATTTTATGTGCTAAACCTGAATTTAACGTCTAGTCAAGAAAAAGAAATCGATCAGTTTTTGATCAAAAATTGAAGTTGCTTATTACTAATTCTGTATTGACATGCCAGTTAGCCATTTCTTGTTTAAGATTGTTGAAATTTGTTGGTATCTGCTGTACAGATATTTTTTGTGAACGATCTATGGTTGGTGCGCGTAGATATCTATCGGGATTCACTAATTTTAATGTTTGCGTTTCTTCTTGTTGTTCAGTTCGTAAGTCTTCTAAATTGTCACCGGATTTAAACTAAGTGAAAAAAATATGAAATTAATTATGATTTATTCGAAACTGCTATCGCCATTCACATAAAATAATTTATTAGAGCTGAAGTTCTACGAAAATCTATTAAAGCTATCGTATACGATTGAGTCTATCATAAGCGAAACTTGTAAGGAACAGCTAGTGATTTTAAGCCCTTCGATTACCGTTTTTTCTCGCAGATTAAGTCTAAGAAACAACAATCAAACCATAAAATTTATCTAGAACTCTTGAAGATTAATTTTTATTTGTTTAATTAATCCTATCCAGAATTCATCATTCAATCTTCTGAAGATTTATCTTAGAGTCCATTCATCCTATAAAATACTGATTACGTTATAGTGCATATATATGTTATGGTAGTTAGTTAATCATATCTCAGGAGCTCTAGCATTAGAATACAAGAAATAAACCAGATCTATCAGTCGTTACTCAAGAACTACAACTAGCTTTAGTATTATGAAAAACATCGATTGATTATGTGTGTCGTTGCGTAGCATTCTAAATCATGAAATAGACAGCGGATACTGATATCTTTCGTTTTGCATAAATAAGACTAATCGGAATTTTATATAATAAATATTCCTCTATTTTTATTCTGAATAAAATATATAAAGAATTTCATAGAATAATCTATTAACAGAATCCTCAACAAATAATTAAGATAAAATATTCGAAAGAATCATAGACAATATCTATTAACGACTGAGAATTTTCTTTCTCTCTTACACATATACACAATTAAAAGCAAAAAAAGATCAATTAACATACCTTTTTCGAAATATCCTCATCATCATCAGGTTCTACTCGACTAGCTGAGGATGTTTCATAATTTGTGTCGGTACCAAGTGTACTTTTAAGAATCATAGTTGAATGAAAATTAAATCTTTTAATAAGATTTTTATTTAAATCATTTTTTCCTGTAGTGTCTGATGCACTTTCATTAACACCATAACCAATCTATTTTGAATAATTAAAGTAAACTATTCGACGTAACAAAGAACATTCTTACTTCACTAGTATCATTTGTTTCTGGTGCAATCACAGCCATTGCCGTTCGGCTAGCTCGTTCTGCTTCATTGTGCATTTCTATGAAAACAAAAGAAAATTTTCGAAATTTAAAAAAAGAAAAAAAAATTATTTTTCATACTTTCGTCATCTTGTTTAACACAATCGGCAAAAAGATCACGATGATGAGATGAATGCATGCGATCCATTGTAAAATAATGTGATTGAAAAAATGTTCGCCAAAAGTCCGCTTCGTTCATACCGCCAGTGTGTACATTTTGTTCATATTTTTCTCGAACTATTCAAACTAATTCTTATAGCGATTATCGGTTAAAATTGACTAACATACTCGCCGGATATGTACGAAAAATAGACATAATCGTATCTGCATTCAGTTTGTAAATTATACCACCACTATCACCGGATTCAGGACGGATATTTGTCTGAATTCAAAAGTTAAATTGGACAAATCAAATGTGATTACATACCAAAAATGCACCGGATACACCGGTGTTCTGCTTTTTGGTACTTTCGGTTAATTTATCAAACTAAAATTTGCAAAATACAGGCAGTCTTAAAGATGCAAGCTTTTTGTTTTTCTTTCAATTCATACGTCAACATATTTACTCCAAAAATCATCAGCTGGCACCAAACCACTAATAACCAAATCTTTGTATAACTGATAAACGGTTTTATTTTCATTTAAAATCCTATAAAAAATCAATCTTAGTCTAGAAAAATTTTCTCGATTTTTTAATCTCATTAAATTGTTTATCATTCCTTTGTGTACATAAAATATATTATAGATAGTCAAACATATCTAATGCAATGTTATCTTTCTCATCAGTATTGTACGTTTAGCCTGAGAAAGAATAAATCTCTTGGCCAAATATTTTGTTTCAGCCTTGCGTGAATTTAGTAAAACCAGTTCGATATAAATGGTATTCCCTAAAAGCACTGAGTTGTTGCCGGTGTATGTCACATAAATAAAACTCAAGTCGAAAGCAGTGATATATTTGCGTCTCACAATTCTATTAGCACTGAACAAAATTTTATCCACAGAAAAAAACCGAAATGCCCTTCTAAGCTGTTTGGAAAGGACCATAGTTTGAAAAAAATTGACCTAAATTCCTTATGAATTTCTTCCGTCAAACAACTTCGTTAATGTTCTCAATAAAATACATCTTAACATGTTAAGTACTATTTTTCTCGACTTTACACTTTAGATAACAGATAAACTACTTAAAGATTGTAACAATCGTTTTCTTCTTCTATTTATCAACTTAGTACTATGTATAATACGGGTAAGATATACTTTATGAAAATATTACAAAGACCACTGAAATTAAGAAAAAAAATCTTACTTAGTTTTGACTTCGAGTGCTTGATCCATCATTGTTTTAAATTCTGGTAGCAATATTTTAAGTAAATCGGACACACTATCACGATCTTTTTTTTGTGCATCAAGTCCAGTTGAATTACAAAAATGGAATGTTGTCATCATTTCATTGTAGCAAACAACTTGTAAACGTATTTTTGATTTTTCATCAGATGATATGCGGTGATCTTTGAAGATTCAATAAAATAGTATTTTCGGTACGAAAAAGCAAAAAGACTGAGAAGTAATAATAGCGAAAAATACAATTTCGATCATATGAAAATAGCGAAGTGTATATTTTCAACGATCTTTTTAAAATTCAACAAGTGATATTTTATTCCTCCCTTTTCTAGAGTTATCTATTTTCACTGGCTATCGCTTTTCATAAATAGTATCATCGTAGAATTTAGCCGATGGAATGAGCGCAAAAGAAAAAAATATATAACAAAACAAAATAAAGATATGCTATATCTTGTTTTCATTATAGATCACTTGTTGTAAATTTAGTATAATTCTTGATGGCATCTAATACAGCCGGCGTGTCTTGTACCATTACTAATAAAGGCAATCCTCTGCTAGTCTTAAACGATTTTGTATATCGAGTAAAAAAAAGAAACAGAATTAAAAACATATTGGATTTGCGAAAGAAATGGAAGCAATTCGCTTATACAAGAAGGTTTTTTGAAGTAGATGTTCATCAATTGTTTGATGGCTTCTCACTCGCCGCCGTAGTCAAGCGTAAGAAAGAAATATTTTCTTTTTATTAATTTTATAACTAATTATGCTTCATTCATTTCATTTTTTTTGGTGTACTTAAAATTCTATTAGGCAATAAAAAAATCTTCATCTTAGCAGTTTGAAAATAATCGAATAAATTTTTTCGACATTTTGTATTTCGGTCATTTTGATACATACTCTCAATCACTACAATGATGGATGGATACGAAGTGCAGATACTCGATTGTGTTTATTTCGAAAAATATTTTATTTTTACTCACTTTCACTGGTGCTCGTACTCCTCTCTGACGATATATATCCACTATTGAATAATTCTCTATTTTCATCAACAACAATAAGAACAACAACTTACATTTAATATCACAATAATCAAAAGATAATGTAAATACATCTTTATGTTTGGGCATCCAAGCCATTCGTTCACTCATCATATACAAGGTTCCTTCAACTTTTTTGCTCTTAACATGATCGACTTTAAGTCGAACATCTTCTCCATTGGGCATCTGAAAATATTCAAATAAATAGCCTTTGTTGAACGCAATTAAATGATGATCAAATTAGTAAAGTATTGCCATTTAATCCGTTTGAGATATAATTATTTCATTTGATTTATCATTTATAAAATACAAAAGTATCTTCAAATTCCATGAATCTATAGGATATTTATTTAGATGATGTTTTCAAAGAAAGGCATATACAGTTAATAAGCAACAATAGCAGATATAAAGGAATAATCTTGCTCATATTTCTTCTAGTCTTTAATAAGCGGTCGAGTTGTTGTTGTACCGCCAGCGCTACTTGGAATAACTGAAGTTGAATTTGATTGTTTGAAGTTAGCAGCTGCTTGATATTGCAATTGATAAGCCATAGAGTGAATTTTAAAGCCATAGAGTCGAGCTACAAATTGATTTGTTGGACGCTTTGGTCTATATTCTGGGTGAACCATAAATAACATATGAGGAAAACCAGTACTAAAATATGCGCCATCTGTATGGTGATGTCGAGAACTTTTTGGTGTATAAACATCCATGCACTTGGGACAATAAAGTTTAACCATTGCTTCACCAGGAACTTCCGACAAACCAATCTATGAGAAAATAAAGATTAGAAAATAAAAACAAGTTTCTCGAGCAGAACAACCTCTCATTGAGCATTCTCATGGGGTTATTCGAATTAATCGACTCTTAAAATTTTCCGTGAATTCAAAATAGGAGAAAAATTTATCAACACTATGATATTCGATTCATAATATAGATTAACTAAATAGCTCGATGATTTCAAATCATAGCTGCAAAAATTTCCAAAAAAACAAATTCTTACAGTTTTAGAATCAATATTAGATGAAGTTCAGGTTTGGAAATGGCTCTTGGACAGCATTTATTTAAATTCTTTTAGTAATTAATTGATGTCAAGAAAATGAGAAATCATGGCAACTTTAGAAAAAACTAGTTTTGTGACAATCTGTTTGCTATTCTTACCGGTAACATAGGTTGGTTGTCACAATAAATACGAGGACAAAGACCAAAATCACCATTTTGAAATTTTTCAAGCATTTGAGCTATACCATTATTAGTCAAAATATAACGAGCATGAATAAGGCCTAAATCCGAACCCAATCAACTAATTCATGTTTTACAAAGATCATTAAATCTACCATAGAGCATTTCAGCAGCTTGTTCAATCAAATCAGATTGATTTGGATTGTCTTGATTATCAAGATCATCATCAGGTTCAAGATCAAGAATCATATCGAGTGCTTGGCGATAATGAGGCACTTGTTCATTAAGACCCGTCTACAATAATCATCGAGCTTGAAATCCTATTTCAAGTTTTTTGCTAAATAACTTACTAAATTAAATTTATCTTGTATATAATCTTCGTCAACTTCACAAAAGAATTCATTACCACGAAGACCACAGAACCATGAAATCCACGAAACTATTTCATAGAAAAAAAAAATCGATTCAATGAAATCGAAAGAAAATAACCATTTGCAATACCTTCTTCTGATGAACTCATTGAACTAGTGTTTGATTTAGTACCACCAGCAGCAGACGATGATGATTGATCGTCTTTATTTATGTATGCAGCTCCAGTCGAGGCCAGAACAATAACGCCAATAGAAAAAAAAATCTAAAGGAAAAAAACACACCAATAATTATCTATGTTCCTATTTTTTGCTCGAATAAATAAACATAATGAAAAACCAGAGGAAAAGCAAATCCACAATTATATTAATTACCCTTCGAGTTAACTAACTATATATTGTTCGATCCGATTAATTGAAATGCCAAACTGTTCGAGCTAGTAGACTTTTTTTTATCAAACAACAGACAACACAAAAAAATCTAAAAACGAAATATATTATATAGATGACATTGTTCTATCGTTTATGAAAACAAAATAATTTTCTTTTCCATAATATATATATATATAATTGTATTTGATAAAGCAACAACAAGCATCATCTGACAAACAAAAGGTTGAGGTTCTAAATCAATAACACACTACAATAAAGACGTCTCATTCGGTGACTGAATAAAAACACAAGAAAATTGTTTTCAAAAAAAGAAAAAAGGAAAAAGAAATCATAGTTAAAGATCGAATTTCTTCTTTTTGTTCATGAAGAATTAAACATTAACCATTGATCCTAATTGTTTATCAACAATATAAAATTTGCTTTTGTCACTAAACAAACCCCAGAGAACTGCAGTTATTTCGCATACAATAACAAATGGAATTGTCGCTAATGTACCGAATATTCGCAGTGCAAATTGCGAATAACCTAAACGTACTAATGAGAATGAACGAACTGCGCCGATTATATATAAATAGATATTAACAGCTCCAACATAGCCAATTAAAAAGTTTAATGTCCAATGTAATGGTATGGGACAAAGTGGAGTGAGTATAACATTTAAGGAAGTCAGTGGTAATGTAACCCAGGAATATAAGGCGATTCCTAAAAATTTCATATCAAAAATTGTACTCGAGTCAAAAATAAAATTTTACCTAATCCAATGCGAACTCGAATGGGCAAACGTGAATCATGAACAACAAGTAAAATTCCTTGTAACCATCGTTTACGTTGTTTAATAAAGTCTGCTAATGTAAATGGACTTTTTTCCCACATTTCACCTAAATAGAAAAAATTGATCAGTCATTTTTCTTTGTTTATTATAAGTATTTTTGCTTCAAACAAACCTTCAATCCATCCGAATTTTTTATTTTTCGACATAGCTAACATGGCAAAATAGGTATCTTCAGCTATTGAGCCTGCACGTCCATTGTCAAATGTAACTTCCAATTCACATTGAGCTCGACATACAACAAATGATCCCTTGAATAAGAATGGTGGCCGATTAATTTTTTTTAAACAAAATCTTAAACATCCTAAATCAACACCGACACGCATACTATCAGCTAATGTTGTTATATAATTAACAATAGTTTCATTTGCATATGTTATCAGCCCTTGTCCAATATCATACTCATTGGAATTGACAAAATTCAATATTCCACGCACAGAATTCTCTGTCAACAGAGTTTCTTCATCTAAATGCACAATAAAAGCATCCGGTGATAATTGATTAACATCGGGTTCTAATGCATATTGTAAAGCACGTGATTTATATAAAGCTCCTGTCTTTGTTCGATAATCACTTGGTACAACAACTTCACGGACCATACTTAACGGTAGACCAGCTAGACTAATGGGTTTATCAGTAACGATTTCAACTTGAAAATTATTGAAACCAACTTTGGCACATGTATCTATATTTCTTCTTACATTTGTTCGTACTAAGTCCGCATAATCACCGCGTGTCACAACACGTATGAGAATTTTCGGACCAAGCCATGGTGAATTCAATAATGTTGGTCGATCCGGAAAAACATTATAGAGAATTAAGCCACATGCATGACATATAGCTAATGGTAACGGTAATAGTGATAATAAACGTATAAAATAAATAATTATCGTTAAGAAAAAACCATAGTGATCAATCGGATTATCAAGGAGAATATTGGAAGTTATTTGATTCGGTGGAAAAATAACAATGCCACCGGCCAGTATTTCGAATATAAAAATAAATGTTAGAAAACAGCATACATGCAGTATATGACGAAGTTGCGACGATAACATTGCTAATTTTTATCTATGTTCGATTGTATTTGTCCGTAATGAAAAGCTGAAAAAATTATATTATATAGTAAAGCAATCAATTTTATCTAGGGACGTTTCTTAATATAACAAAAGCAAGATGTTTAAGTACAAAATTTATAAGCAAATGACGACTATCAAGGTTGCTAATGTTTTTTTCTCTCGTTCTTCATATTCTTAGGGCGTCTTACTTGACAACAACTCAAACGGTAAATAAACACGTGCGTTTATTGACTCGTACACTTACTCAACTAATATGAACAACCAATAAAAAGAATTGCCATTATACATCAATTCGTCTACTCGTTAGTCTTCTAATTGAAAAGCTCGATATTTGTTTTGATGGTGTTTTCATGTTTATCTGAGATCCACGTAGGTAGAAGACTTTGACCTGCTCCCTTTTAGTTTCATCTCAAGGACGTCAGAATAGAAAAAGATAAGAAGAAAATAACAATTTTCTTAGCAACACCAAACATCACAAAATGTGTAGCTTATTTTTCATACTGAAGTCGCTTGTCTCGCAGTCTTTTTTTTCTCAAAATGTTAAGCTTTATTGTGTTTTAGTAAGCATATATGCTTCAATTTCTCTATATACTTTTCAAAAACCTTAATAGGAAGGATCAGTACAGATGATTACGTCCGATAACGGGATATTCTCTTTTTCTATTTCTTTTTAAATAGAAAAGGAAAAAAACGATGCATCGGGACTAACGACAATGAATAAGTATAATTTACTAGACCTCGAGCATCGAAGTGACAGATGGAGCATGTTCTTTTTTTGCTTCTATCTTGTCTAATAGTCCTATGTTAAAGGAAGTGACATGACAAAAAAATGCCCGGAATGTTAAAGCAATGAATCGAAGAAAGAAAGAAAAAAAGAAGCTATCATAGTGAAAAAATACGAAGATGCACTATCAGATCAATTATAGATTCTTCTCTTCTGTACATATATATATATAAGAAAAGGAAAGGCCAGATGGACGATACACAACCCCATAATATGGACTATACCAATCATCTATGCCTAAAAATGTGTATCGGTTAACATCGACAATATGTGCGCGTATGCGGCTTTATCTTCTCTCTTCCAAGTTAATAAATAGTAATAGAACGAAAAAAAAAGAGGCAGGATGATGCATTAATCTAACTCTTCGCTGGTCCCCTCTCCATACAATCATGTTATCGAATTTCTATGACTAATTCCTTTTTTTCTCATGCAACAAAAATCAGAAGCATTGATTGTCACGAAGACGTATTTTGTTCGCATCGCAAAATGAGTCATGAGAAAAATGATTCATTTACCTATTTTGCTTGTTGAGTTTATGTGAATGAATCATCGCTTTGATATGATATTAATTTAAATGCCAACACCGGACTAGGTTTCTTATCTGAAAACAAAACAAGATACATATTCAATGTTGTAGATGATTAGTGAAATGAGTGGTTTGTGTAAAAAGATTTTACACCTTTCTATTTTATCAAACAATCATCAACAAATCCTTTGAAATCCCTTTTGTGATAGAGAATGATAGATTGCATGAAAAAGCATTTTTACTCAGCTACCGAGAGGTTCAAAGTAGCGCTTTTAATTATGTGCACATAAATCCTACACTCTAGAGAATAGAAAATTTTCACTTAGCATAGTTTTAGATCGCAATGTGGTGTTGGTTAAAATATTCAGCAGATTATTATTACTTAAATAAATGCTATCGCTGCTCGACATTCAGTTTATAGCTATTACTTGTTATCTTATTGACAATTTATTAGAAACTACATTAATCATCTTAACATCGAGCTGACACAGGGGAGGCAATACAATGTAAAACCTAGTTTGTAGACATCGACTATGATTCAATCTTTAATAATTTACAAATTTGGAAAGAGAAACGATGTTTTCTTTTACTCTTCAGAGCTAATATTTTTGTTGAGTATTTTATGTTTAGTTAAGTATTAGAACGAAAACAAATCATATCGAAACATAATAAGTATTAACTCTCCTACGAAAGAGAATTGAGTATAATGCTTTTAGAATATAATAGGTCTCGTCTTTGGGTTACCATAGATTAGGGCTTCGAACGACGAAAAAAGCGCATTTAAGTTTGATCTATTCGCTATGAAATTGACTAAGCTGCAAATCAGAACATGAAAAATACGTTAAAGTGCACTATTCGCTCTCATTTTAGATTATTACTCATAATATCTACTACTGCAGTGTATATTCGACCATTCTGCTTATTTCTGTCAATGATTACGTTAAACTTGAAGCAAGTAATTTTTTTAGATGAGAAAAAAATGAACCTATATTATTAATATTAATTCGTAGTGAAAATAATATTTGATTGAGATTGATTTGTCTCATTGAAATTTTTATTCTAAAATTTAATGATTATCGATGTTCTCTCTAATATCCACTGAATACTTTCATAAACATCGAAAAATCAATCTTACATGATTATTTTTTCTATGAAAACGATTGATACATGATGTGGAGACACTTAATAAGATATCCAGACTTCTAAAAATATAAAACTATGTCGATCTAACTTAGTCTTGATTTTACCTATTTAAATTAAGTGCGCGATATTATTTAGTTGATATTTATAGAAAAATAAATAAATACTTATGCATAGAATAATATTCTTTTTCTTTTAAGATGCTAATTTCTATATAATGTTCTCCACTAGAATAAATATATATATAACCATGCCTTTTTCGCATCACTTGTTGAATAAAAACAATAAAATTGAAGGTTTTTTAGCATCTGTTGCAATCTTCTTCGGAAATTATCAGAGGTCGTTGTACGCGAAAAACTAGGAATACAAGCGATGACTACATGACAATAAACACAAACAATTGTTTATCAGAGTTATACTAGACCAATGATTAGGACTACTCTACTACAGATGTCATTTGTTCTCTCATTTAAACCAACAATACTCTTTATTGAAATAGAACGTTTCAATCTTTCTTTTTGTATACCTTTTTTAACAAAAAATGCTCGAATAGTAGGTATAAAAGAGGGCGCCACATACCAGTGTGCATTACACAAGGAGATAAGCAAACAACAACACCTAGGCGTGCGCGGTGTGCATTTACTGAATACCGATAGACGCCAACATCACTGATGCTCTGATACCATCGGTGTCACTGGTAAGCCAGGCACACTGACTTCACTGACATCTCCTAATTAATTGTTTCATAATACTGCAAGACATGTGCTTTAAATAAACAAAGAATGATCATAAAGTAGATGCATATATTTTTCAGAAAAATTAATGGCTAGAGTATTAGAGACGTGAAGAAAATGAATACATTTTTGTCGAAGAATTAGATAAATAAGTTATAAGTGAAAATCTTCGACAAAAAACATGCTTCTACTTTATGATCACTCTTTGTTTATTTCAAGCACATGTGTTGCAGTATTATTGAACAATTAATTAGGAGATGTCAGTGAAGTCAGTGTGCGTGGCTTACCAGTGACGCCGATGGTATCAGCGCATCAGTGTGCACTGAGAATCATTGTCGGTGGACAAAGTGACGGTTTTTTCGGTGTTACCACTGACGCCGCGCATCACTAGCAATGCTGATTTAGGACATTGGAGATCTATTTAAATCAAGTATTCGTTATTCTAGTCACAGCTATAACCTCGAGCTCTAGTGAAATCGCAGGGGTCTTATACTATTATTTCTCCATAAATTATCATAAATTTTCTAGAAGCTAAATGACAAAAGTTTTAATGTAGATGCTAAAATTCTTTGTGTGGCAAATATTTGAAATAATAATAATATAGCGAGTTTCACCATGTCTATCTTTCCAAACATATCACTTTNATTTATATTTAGCAGCTCGTTGTCAACTTAGATTGATAATTTTATTTAATTCGGTTTTGGATAGAATGAAATAGAATTCATCTCGTAGTACTGAGCACTTGGAAAGTGACATATTTTGTCGTTTCTGACAAGACATCACATGCGCATGATAATTCTAGAATTAATTAGAAGCGTTGTTTTATGCTGATGATTGAGGTGCGAGTAGTCACATGAAAATATTTGTAGCAAACCAAAAGTAATGCTAACACAAGACTAAAATATTGTATAACAAACTCGAGAATATTTTCTCTCGGTATGCCCTGATCGGAGATATAATTTATTATATTTATCTACCATGTCAACTTTTTTTATACTAATATTCTACAAATGTGCGTATGGCACGAGCTATTTCTGATGATACATAACGATATAATACTAATGTCTGTCATCCGGCGTAATAAACAAGTGATTCGATATTTTTCGGTATGACTTTTGACAGAAACAGGTCAAAGATTTGCACTTCTTATCGTAACAACGACAATAGATAGACATATCAAGTCATATGTCATTGTTCTTTCAAACAAATTTCAACAAGAACTACGGCAATATTGTTTTCTGTGTAAATACTCAAAGCAGCCATTTTATTTTTACATAGTACTTCTTAGAGATTTCACTAGTTTATGAGTCTCAAATAGAATGCCTACATGATTTCTTAATGACGCAATCAAAACATAAGACTCGTGTACATTTTTCAAAAGAGTGGAGTAAAGTCTTTTACGAGATCATTTTCATGTATTGTCAACTTGATTTTGTTATAATAAATAGGACAGTTCTTTATATTATTTCTATTTAATACAATATCAACATCAACTTCCCCCTTATTTTGTTTTGACGGGAGCAGTTCCAATCTCATGAAATACCAGAAACAAATGAAAACAGTTGTCAAAATTTTATTAACAGAGTACTAGTTGAAGAATGATGGCATATTATCACTATCAACACATACATAGAGAAAATGTCCTCAAACTTTCTATACAATATTTAAGTCTTATTGTCCTCTTAGTTTCAGATTAGTCTGTGTACAATAAAACATTTATGGATATACACTTATAATAACAGAAAACATTTCAATGCCATCACAATCGAGTTTCCGATAGAAATAGATGTCCTATAGTGGGGCACATATATACACAATTTCCTGCGATTACTCAAACCTTTTACAAACGAGAAAAATGTTTATATCCTTTTCTCTCTCTCTGTCTGATCAATTCTCAAACTACTTTGTATTGGTTGGTCTAAAAGCAAAAGAATATCCTTCAGCTTCAATATATGACATTTTCGATGGGAGAATGCCTACGTCAAAAGTAAATAATTTAAGTAAATTCTAACTGTACGCATTTGAAAGAGATTCGACTACATATTCAACTGCATTTTATATCATCAATAACCATAATCTCTTTCTATTTAAATAGCTCTCAAGATTAAGAGAACTTCAATTTTGTATCTCGGCAATATATTCGGCTAGCCGAGTGTAGGTATTTGTCTATACATAGTTTTTGATGCTTTTTTTATCAATAACAAACGTCCCTACGTCATATTTAGTCATCCACTCAACAACGAATATTAATTTTTATTGCAGCATGAAATACACGGTTTTTTCAAGAACAAATCATAGTTGAAACATCAACCTACTACAAAATAAGGATATAGCGATACAGAAAGCACACAATTAGTTTTTCTTGATGTTGTTTTACTAATTTAATATTTCAAGCTTTATTATGAAAGAAGAGAATAAATGATTTTTCAAAAATCTTTTTGAACAAATATTCTATCTTATAAGACAAATCCGCAGCGAAGAAACTGCAGACAAAACTTGAATTTCATATAATCAAAGTGATTATTCAGCTCGAGTACACATCTAGTTCATTCTGTTACAAAAAAGTTTAACAGCAACTGTGCCGATATTGATGGCACTCTTCGATGATTCTCCTTCCTCCTCCTTCTTCTGTTCTCTTTCCATTATTGTAATATATCTCGCTCGTGTCTCTCTCTCTCCTATATGTATATACGTGTGCTATGTAATTATAAACTTGTTACACTCTGCATATGTGAAAAAGCTAATAAACATCATTGCCGAGAGTAGCGGTAAGCTACTCCACCTCTATCCAGCTTGTCATTAACGTATAAATCCAGCAGAGTCTTATTAATCGTTACAGCAACCACTGCATGAATAATTGAAACACAAACCTAGTGATATAGTGACAATAATGCATAGATTTGTTTTTGCCCAGACATCGACAGTCCGAATCTCATACAACGATTGCCATTTTTCATGACTAATTCACTGGACTTTCAACAATTCAAGCTATATGCAAACTTCATATTCTTATTGTTATTCCTCAAATTTATAACCAAAGACGAATGTGAAACATAAGTACACACTTTTCTGTCGCGTTCTTAAATCCTCGACCTATTATTACATACACCTCAGAAACACCTATAAACGCTTGAGATAACCATATGTATACATTTTCTTTCAGCGATACTATTTTGATTTCAGGTAAAACAATCTCTCTTAAATTTTCAATTCTGACAACGAATACTAAAATCTTAGTTGATTCATTGTTTTTACCGTGAGAGCAACACAATATCGAATATCTCAATCCTTATTTCGTTGTGGGTTGATGTTTTAGCTCTGATTTGTTTTTGAAACAAACGTGCGTTTCAAAATGCTGTAAAAATAAATATTCTTTATTGAGTTACTAACCGTAGGTGGTACTACAGCATGAAACACCACATGTACATATACAGACCATATATGGCTTTGTACAAAATGTATGAAGCCTAAAAATGTTTTAAGAAAAGATCAGGGTTGCCATCTGATGAAGTCTAAAAAGCGGAAAACTGATCTAAAATAGCGGAAAGAAAAACAGAAAAAGCGGAAGCTTACATTGTTGCAGATTTGTAATGCTTCTGAGAATATCAGGCATATTTTCATATTTATTGGATTTCTTTTTATTTCATAAAAGTTTCAAAACATAAAATAATGATGACTCACGGTATTTGTAAACAATAAGAATTGATTCAATAATATCAAATATTATTCTGCAGGCATGTTTGATATGCAACACGTTTTATACGAAAAAGCGGAAAAAAGTGAAAAAGCGGAAGAGGTGGCAACCCTAAAAAAGATGCAAAGTTATTTTAACAAAATTGTAAAACCTAGATGAAGTGTACCGAACTATATGAATCGTCTCGTAAAATATATGCGAAACTGAACTTCTTCGCGGTAAAATATACGAAACCATAAGATCAACAATAGAGAGGCGAAAATTTCAGTACAAACAATTTTAAACTTCTTGTACAAAACCTCCGATTGCTCAGTATAAGAAAAGACGGAACCTTCAATAACTAAGGTCAATATAGTACGAAACTTCGTTTAATTTCGAAAAACTGTCAATGAATTAGAACATCATGTTTACAACCGGCTGCTAATTCTTCTGAACTGGAAAAAGTTCTGTACAATTGCGACAAAACATTTTCTACTTCACTAAACCTAAAATCATTCAGCTAAAAATACAGAATCATTGAAGTTTGACAATAAATCTCTTTTTTGTGTACTCCAAAAAAATGAGTACACTCTAGATTCGGTCAGTGTGTCCGGCCGTTAACACGATAACTTTTGAAAGCCTCATCCAATTGTCATGAAATTTTGTACACATAATGATCTCATTAATATCTCAGTCGAGTTCGAAGATGAGAAGGATCCGTCAAGAAATGGATGAGTTATCGAACAAATTACCATTTTTGACTATACCATCCCTGAGGGGGAGTACAAAGATTTTTCAAAACAAAAATTTCTCTCAGAATGATCCACAACATATATAAATCGACTCGGTTTTTAACGCTGATTCCGAATCTGATACTAGTTTTGAACTAAATCGTAGCTTTCTAACGAAACATCGCCTGAAAACGGTCTCAAAATGCACAAAAACTGCATATAGAAACCAAAGTGCCTAGTTTCTCACGATAATTTTGGTATTCAGACATTCTAGAATGACTCATATGTCCCATGTACTTTTTGCAGTACACATAACTCTCGGATGAAATCCGAAGTTTCCACATTTATTTAAGAATTTAATTTGTTTTGTTATTGATGAGTATTGATCAATAGTTTTTTGTATTCTCTGGTGATAGTCTTTGGACAATCCACAGATGTTGTGATATCCTATATCTTTTGCAGTTGGAACATACAGTGTTGATTTTTTATGGGACATCTAATTATCATATGTATGATTTATATCACCGCATCTGGAACAGATTTGGTTAATATCTCTACCATATTTTGCTACGTGTCCAAATTTGAAATATTATTTATAGCATTCAGCTGGTTGATCGTTATGAGTAGATGGTTCCGCATTGAAGTACATCGAATCAATTTGTAGTCCGAATTCGACGAACAAGTTTCTATTAGTAGAATCAGAGAAAGTAATCTTAACTGTTTTCATTTGTTAAACATGTAATTTTTTTATATTTGAAACCTTGATAATCTAGAGTTCGAGTGACATGATATTCACTTATTTCTAAATCGACCATTTTAGCAATTCTATTATTCTTTGAATAGAGCGAGGAATATAAATTATAGCACGTTGATTTTCATGTGCTTGAATTATCATCGATAATTTATTCAGTAATTGTTTGAAGGATTTTCCATCATTTAATTAGAGGGCAAATAAATTTGATCGATTTACTTGTATATTTAGAGTTTTAACTTCTGGTAGATGGGCTTTGATGAGATGACTCATATTCACTTTTTTAAGAAATTCTACTTCGATAATCAATGAAGCAATTCTAAATTCGGCTTTCATATTTGTTGTTTGTCGTTGCGGTGATTTAATGGTCGACGTAATTCTCATCGAATTGCCCTCTACACTTTTTCTTCGTCTTCGAGCACTTTCGCCTCGTTTAGGCGGCATGGTAAAGGTGTTGATAGATGTAACGCTGTTTATCGATATGTTAATTTATTAATTGATTATAATTTATTTTATTATTCTTTTTTTTTCTTTCCTATTTCAACTTCAATTTGGCCTTATTTGACCCTTAAAGTGCAAACAATCGACAAGAGGATAGCGAGATGTACGAATAATCGATAAAGTGCAGAAACGGATGAATGATAAGAAACTGATAAAACAGATAACAAGAACGCGTGAAATTTTCTTTTATTTCTGTAGTCTCCTCGTTACTAAAACAGAAACCATTCAATCTCAATTCATACCGAGACTACGTTATGAAGACATCACACAACAGGGGCATACAGCAATTTGAAAATGGATCATGCTAAAGAAGAAATCCTATGAAAGTTGTCTCGTAAATTATAGTAACGCGTTCTGACAATACCTGATGATGACTGTGCGTATCAGCTACAATCGAAACGCGTCTTACGCTGCTTTGAATCTATTCTATTGTTCGAAAACAAAGCATCCATACCTCAAAATTTTCTTATTGATTTTATGATTCCTAGAACCTAAAAACTTTGAACACAATTCCCACAGATTGATTTTAATTATGAAACATGATCTCATTATTTGAATCGTAAACCAGATTCTTTGTGACGTCTATTATAGTACGTGTCGATATTTAAAATGTAGAAAATAGCCATTTCTGCTACGTACATTATTTATGACAGATATCGTCAAGGTGTTTATCATAAACTATGACGTCGATGCTATGTTCTGGAATATTTATTACGATTTGTACTGCTTGAGAGGAATCTTAGAAATATTTATTAGGAGTAGTTATGTCAGATAATGGTGTTCATTGTGTCTGTTACAGCTTTTTATGCTAGAAAAGATTCGTCGAAATTTCTATCATAGGCTGAACTGTCAAAACTGTTTTGCCGCCTTGTCAGTTATGATCACGCAACGACGAGAAAGGAACTTAGTATTTTATTTACATACTTCCGAACTGATTGAACATTGTGTTTTACGAATAATTCTATCTGAATGTATTACAAAAGAGTTAAGTACGCTTTTTTTATTAAGACCCTGAACGAAGACATTACTCGAGTAAATGGTTTGACAATCGCTACGTCTCAGTATTTAATAGGAGTGAGAAAGTTATTGTTATTTATTTTTGTTATTATAACAATAACACTAACTTTTTTGCTTCAAGAAAATCAGTGACACAAATCTCAGCAGTTTGGTACGAACGACAAAGGATGACTCTATTCACATGGTATATTTTCCTATCGTTGATATAAGAACTAGTCGTAAATATTCAGAGAAATAATAAAATAACTTTTTTTTGTTATTGTTATTGTTATTATTATCGGCAATAACAATAAGAAAAAATGTTATTTTACTATTTCTCAAAAGACTTACAACTAGTTCTTATATCTACGCCAGGAACAGATACTATGTGAACAAAGGCATCCTTTGACATTCGTATAAAAATGCTTAGATTTGTATCACTGATTTTTTTGAAGCAAAAAGATTAGTGTTATTGTTATAATAAGAAAAATAAATAACAATAACTTGCTCACCTCCAGTATTTAATACTCAATGACTTCATCATTTTAACATTTGTCTTATTGTGTTTATGCTCTCATTAAAATATAAAGTAGAGAAAGTATATATATATATATGTGGGAATAGTGAGTGTGAACTTAGAGATCAGCGTGACCATTTCGTCGTGACCAAAGAAAAAGGAAATTCTTCGATAACAGTTTCCACGGTGAATATGAAAAAATAATTCTGTTTGATGTTTTCTACTCAGAATGTTAAGCTCTTCAAAATAACACAAGAAAGTCGAGAATATAATGATCTATGATGGAGGTAACTGCTGGACATTTGTCGTAACCAGAAACTGTCGTGACCAAAACTGATCACGACGAATGCGCCGCAGTTTTCTCTATCATAGATGATTATATCCTCGACTATTTTGTGTCATTTTGAAGAGCTTAAAATTATGAGTAGAAAACATGAAACAGAATTATTTTTTCACATCCACCGTGGAAACTATTATCAAAGAATTCCCTTTTTTTTGGTCACGACGAAATGGTCACGCAGAACTCTAGTGTGAACGTATATTCACATATACATGACATATAGAGGACACTAGATGCAGCATAAATATGTAAATATCGTATTTATTACCAGAAATCGAAAATTAACAATAAGATCTAATGAAATTTTTTTTCAAGATTTTCTAATACAATTTTCTATCTGAAATTTATAAGAATTCAAACGAACGGATATTTTACGAATATACGACGACGAAAGAGTTGTCAAGAAACGAAATGAATCAAATGAAAAGAATGGCGTAATCATACAGGCTTGACATGTTATAAGATCATCATAGTTATAAAAAAAACAGTTATAATCATGGTTATTAAAACTTTACCCGATCCTTTAGCAAAACCAATTGCTAATACTCAATTATTACTACAACGACAAAGACGCAGTCATTCGGGTTAGAAAAAAAAACGCCTTGGCAAATTAGTCTGTTAATAGATATATTTTTGAATAGCTCCATATCCAGCTTTTAATCGAACCGAAATACCTCAACAACATCGTTTACCAGATGCTGCCGATCTTCGTCGAATGTGTATCATAACCAAAAATGATTTGAATCGTATCTATGAAAATTTAGATCATCGTCAACGTAGTAAAGATGCTATTCAACAAGAAATAGCTCGAAAAAAAGAGATAGCTGAACGTTCAGCTCAAGTAACTAAACATTGGACAAATACTATCGCCGTAAATGAATCAATCGTTTTACTTGTTTGTTTGTTTTTGATTGAAAGAATTTTATAATATCAGGGAGCACGTGAACGTAAACTTGAAATGAGAAAGATTCGTGAACAAGAAGAAGAAGACAGAAAGAAATTATTAGATATTGAAGAAGAAAAATTAGCTGCTGAACGTCGTCGAGAACACATTGAGAAAGCAAAACAATTAAAATATTATGAAACAGATCGTGTTCGAACGTTTCATGTAAATTTCAATGAAATGATTTTAATATTTATTTTATTGTCTTCTGTCTTTTTCGAAACTATAGAGTGCTCTTCTTCATACAGAAGTTTTAAAGGAACGTGATCTGCAAATTGAAATGAAAAAACGTATTGAACAAATGCGTCAAACCGATGATGAACAAGAACGTCAACGTTATCAAGTAGCTCAAAATGATTATCTTAGAGCTGAACAAGAAAAAGCTGAGAAAAAAGCAAGGTAATTTATTTTATAATCGACTTCTATTAGGCAATCATTTTTCGATTTATTTATAGAGATCGATCTAATTTATCTCAATATCATATTGCACAGTTCGTAAAATGAAAATCTGTAATTTCAATAATTATATGAATTTGTTTTTCTTCAAGAATGGAACGAAAAAGAATGCAACATATGAATGAAAAACAAAAAGATCTCCAAGAAGGTGAAGAATATAGACGATTAGGTGAACAATATGCACATGAACAAATGGAAATCGAACGATTTCGTAAATTAACACAACACGATGTGAAAAATATGTACGATCAAGCACTCGACGACAAATTCAAGGTTCGACAGATGGAAAAGCAATTGGATGAAGTAAACGAACAAGAGAATTTTATTTTTCATAATATTTGTTCGTTTGTTTTCTTAGGAAGAAGATGATGAACTTCGTATATACGCAGATGCTAAGAAACATATTGCTCGATTGAGACGTCAAAAAGAATTTCAAGCTCATCAGTGAGTTTTTATAATATATCGATTAAGAGATTTATGTCATTTGATTTGTCTATAGAGAAAAGCAAGACGCACGTGATTATATGACTGGCTATTTGGGCTCGTTACAAAAACGAGCTGAAGCTAATTTGGACACACAAATGTTCCGTGCTCGAGCAGAAAGAGAAGCAAAAGAATTACGTGAAGAACAGGAAAAATTAGATAAGCAAAGAAAAATGAAAGATTCAATTAATAAGTATCGACAAGAAGCGGTATAAACAATATTTGCTTTCATTAAATCGATATTGTACTTTTTCTTTCCGTTTCAGATGAAACGACGTGAGGCTGAAAAGGAAATGGACGAACGTGATGACGCTGAATTACGGCTAAGAAAAGCAGAAGCTGATCAATTGTTTCTTATATATCAACAAGAAAAGGATAAAAAACGAGATGAAGATGCTCAAGCTGTTTCAGAGCATCTTTTGAAACAAGCTGTAAGTCATTCTATTTAAATAAGCATTTAGATTGTAAAAATTACGAATCAGGTTATGGCTAGAAATGTATAAAATCAGTCCTGGTCTAGCTAAGAGAAACAGCCCAAGGCTTTCGCATTCCACAGTACACGTGGAAGTAGACCTGAATTACAGTTCTCGTAAAGAAATTCTGCAATATTTTCCTCTAAATAGAGACAAACAACAGAATAGCTAGAATTATCGGGACCAAAAAAATATGGCTTCGTTCATCGCTAGTTAGGTTATATACAAAATCAGTAGTTTTTTATCATCTTAAATAGAATTCGTTTATCACCCTGACTGAGCTAAAGAATAACGCTTAATTTTAAAACATAAATATTTTTACTGAAAAAATTCCATAAAACTTAAGATTCAACTTAATGAGATAATTTTATTTGAGATATACAGTGTTACTCTATCGTGCAGGATAGGACTGTAAAAAGATCAGAACATTTTTCTCTGTCATTACGCGAGGCAATCATACCAGTTGTTCACTTCCACAAGTGCTACAGTCAAAGGGGATAACGTAGATTCACCAGTTAATTAGAATAAAGAAAACAGTCGACAATGATTTGCAATTTCTAAGTGAAATCAATACATTTAAGGCCAGAAAAGGTGAAATAATATTTTTCGAAAACCACCATTTTATGTTGATTTACATTTTGCAGCAAGAACGAAAAGATCGTGAACGCGCATTAAAAGCGACCGAAGTAGATGAAGTTCAACTTGATAAGCATATGAGTGAAATCGAACGACAACAATTTCAAGATTATGCAGGACGCGTTATTTCATACATGGACGAAAATGGACGTAACACATATCCCATGAAAAAAGTATGCATTTATTGTGTGCGTATGGGTTTTTCATTATTAAAAAGTTTTATTTAGGTTTACGTTGAAGAAATGAAACGATTTGATCAATGGAATCAAGGCTACAGAAAGAATGAAAGTCGAAGTAGCAACAGTGAGAGCAAACCACGTACTCAAGAGAAAAACACATACGATCAAACCAAGAAGAATTTAGGATTTCAATGGGATATACCTCAACAATAAATAATGAACGATTGTTTTTTAATGTACCATTTTATTATACACTCAAGTCTGTCTGACACAGATTGACAATCAATAAATCCTTGTATAGGACTAATTTCAGTTACGTTTGTTATCGTAAAGTTTCACAAACAAAAAGAAATAAATTCTCTTTCTACATTAGAATGGTTCCCAATTATGAATTCTTTTTATATTTTGGTTTTTTTTTCGTAAACTTTTGATAAATTCATCTCGTGAGCTTATGTTAACACTTGCTGTAAATTAGATCATTTGTAAAGCGGTTGAAAAACTGTCGGATTAGCATAAAATGGAATGGTGTGACCATCGTTCACATATCCTGTTTATTGCATAGCGAACAGCGAGGTCATAAAAATAGGTATCAATAACACTAATATATTCACCGGAAATAAACATACGAATTCAATAGATATACAGCTGCCAGATATATTCCATGAAAGTTTTATAAGAAAGATGTATAACCTCGTCCCAACTCGATAAGTCTCCCTGTGAATTCTGATCTGAATAAAAACTAGAATGGCATGACAATTATTTATATTAAATTTCATGTTATAATCAATTAAACACTTCAAACCGTATGAGTTTGATTTGTATTTTTTTTTCCGCTTTCCTTTAATCTATAATTACACTGAACGATGCGTTAGATCATTCTTCGCTTGATTATCAAAGACAGTCATTTTTCTATATTTGTCGTGGGACTTTTTTCTAAATACAATTTCTAATCAATCAGAAAGTTTTTCATGTATTCTAATTCTTTTATGAGTTTATGGTTAAATCGAGAACCTTTTCTCTACTATTTTTTTGGCTAAGTTCTTAGCAAAAGAAAAAACAATTAGCCCTTCACTTTGCATAAAACGTGTTAAACATTTACCAAAAAATTTCAACTTCACACAGTTCACTTAAAATGAAGCTTCTTTTTTTCTAGTTTTCATTATTGAGAAAGAATCACGTTCGTTTACATCTGCCACTTCTTCTCATCATCAAACAACTGAAACATGCTTTCAGACACACTTCTTTCATAGTTTCGATGGGTTGTCACCTAAACATCATATCATTAAAAAATCACCCATAAAATTAGAACAAAAAATTTGCTTATCTATTTTGAAATTCAAAGACAAAAAACGAAACTATAAAAATTTTCTCTTCACACATAATCATCAAGTTTCTATTGAATATATTTTCTTTTTTGATCTTCACACACAAAGACACTCATAAATTTAAGAATTGATCGTCGTCTTAAAAAAGAAAACTAGATCTTTTGTACATAACTATCCCAATAATCGAATTACGCCTCTCGTAAATAGACACGAGTTAACGATAAAAATTGAGTGAAATAAACCGATTGACATCCCGTTGATCTAATCATTCGATTCAGGTTGACAATTCTACATAGTTTATATCCTAGTGTGCGCGTATTTTTCTAGCGAATAGCATGTGAATTATTGACATCGTTTGCTTCATAATTATCTTCCACATTCCCATCGATATTTTCTACAGAAAACAGGATTAAATTCTCTTTCTTTCTTTTTTCATATTCAATTAAACGAAAAGAATGTTTTAATATATGTTACAAGACTGATAAGAATTGGAATTTGTTTTAAAGGTCAACGGTATACCTATCATTGATTTCAATAGATATTTGATGTAATATTGATGATGCATCAAAAACAAAAAGGTGTGAACAAGAATAAAAGAGTGAAGATAAAACGAAATCGTTTGAATATCATCAGTATTGATGCACAACGAACATTACGATTTTTGTTTTGCATATATTAAAAAACGCGAAGACTTATTGACCTTCGAAAATCGTCAATATTATCATAAGTCTATCTGCTCTGCGAACTTATCTTTAACATCAAACTACTGAGATAATGAGCGAGCCGCATGTCTAATTATTACCTAAAGACTTATTCGAAACTGAGATATGCTTGAACCGTTATGGCGTAATACACTTCTCTTAAACCAAACTCTAATCGTTATCGATTGAACTGTACAAATAATACAATTACTTCAATGCAATAGATTCGTCAGTCACGAGTGAAAGCGAAAAAAAAATAACGACGATCGTGTCTGATTGGTCAAGCAATAATTTTTCTCTTCTTTCGATTTCTCTATAAATATATTTTATTTCTTCCGTATTCTTTCATTCACCTAATCTGAAACAGTTAGAATGGTTATCGAAAAAATATCATTTACAGAAAAAAAGAAGAAAACAATCTTTGGCCGGCTTACAAATAAATTTATTAATCAACAGCGATGTTCAAAACGTGATCAATCAGTTCAAACAAATTTTAATTCATCTATAGCAACGACTGTTCTAAAACAACCAATCTACTCATCGGATAATCAGAGTGAAAGATCGAGTCGTCGACGTCGATCGTCATTTAAATCATTTCTGATGTTCAATTCACCGAAACCAATACCACTTATTCATCGTACAACACGTCGGCGAAGTTTTAATTTAACAGCTTCGAAACGACTAAGCTCGGAGTGTCTTGTAAGTTGCATTTTATTTTTCGAATATTTTACGCATTGTGTTATCGTTTTTTGAAATAGCAAGTGGCATTAATTCGAAAAATTCAACCACTCAATCGATTCGATTCATCATCGATGTTTTCGTCGTCATCCAAACAGATGTATAATGATGAAACATCCAGTCGTGATGAACGTTTATCTATTGGGCCTATGAAGTGGAGGTAAGGATATTTTATCTTTTTAGATAATTGAACTTTTTTGTTGTCTTTTTCAGTACACCTAATCGAACAATGATATACAAAACTTCGAGCCCGAATAATAATAATTCTGATCGACAACATCGTTTTGGTACAGTTGATCAACTTTCTTTTTCGAATATTTTCGATCGTAGCGATTAATTTTGGTGTTCGTTTTTTGTTTTGTTTCTGTCTTGATGAAACATTTTCAACTATGATCATATTTAATGAACAACTTCCAATTTTGTATTATGTCTATTTGAAACATTTCATGCGAATATATTGCTTGTTAGAATAGTGCATAAATGACCAGGCACTACACATCAATTTATGCTTATCGTAGAATCTAGCCGGAAATTCGATGGGTCATGTTCATATACGATTCGATCTTTAAATATTTTGTGTCTTTTATTAAGTTCATTTTCTACGGATAGATTTTTCTTCAAAACCAAATAACCTGTTCGATCAATGCCGAATATGTTTGTCTCTTGAGAAGAAAACAGCTGATATATTTGTGATGAATCATCTTGCGACGTTCGATTGATCGAATAACAGAACAGATGAATCTTTTTCTTTGATACGATCACAAGCTGATCTGCTGAGACAATACTGTCACATCGTAAATAAGGAATGCCAGCGTTTACATTGCACCGTATTGAAACAAATCTGAGCTTATCTGGTTTGTGATTTAAATTAAGAAAACAAAAGTGGAAACTTCGGATTTCATCCGAGAGTTATGTGTACTGCAAAAAGTACATGGGACATATGAGTCATTCTAGAATGTCTGAACACCAAAATTATCATGAGAAACTAGCCACTTTGGTTTCTGAATGCAGTTTTTGTGCATTTTGAGACCGTTTTCAGGCGATGTTTCGTTAGAAAGCTACGATTTAGTTCAAAACTAGTATCAGATTCGGAATCAGCGTTAAAAGCTGAGTCGATTTATATATGTTGTGGATAATTCTGAGAAAGACGACATTTTTTTTTGAAAAATCCCTGTACTCCTCCTCAGGGATGGTCTAATCAAAAATGACAATTTTTTTGATAACTCAGCCATTTCTTGACGGATCCTTCTCATCTTCGAACTCGACCTAGATATTGATAAGACAATTCTGTGCACAAAATTTCAGCTCAATCGAATGCGATTGTGAAGAGCTACCGAATAAACGGACGGACGACCGGACACACTGACCGATTCTGTAGTGTACTCATTTTTTTTTTNAATAAAACAAAAGGAACACTAGATTAACATGTTAGCTATAATCAAATAATTTTCAGCCCATATCTGTTTCCAGAAAAATGTCGTGTGAAAAACAATTTTTTTTTTATTAACTAGAACGCATACAAGTGAAATAAATAGTATAGTACGAGGCATAAATTAAGATGATTCGTTAAGACGAACTCGTGGTGAAGCATTTTTTGAATTTAGAGATTTCACGAAGTAGTGTTCTTAATTCATTCGAGTCAACTACTATTTTGCCTTGTTCTATAGAAGTGAGTTCCTGCGTTGTTGCTGACGGTTCACCATAATCACGTAGTGTTTGTAAACGACGTCGATTTTGAAACCAAATTCGAATTTGCTCCGATGTTTTGCCGATGTGACGAGCAACTAAATCACGTTGACTAGCTACGGCAATGAAATGAATAGGTTAATCTGGAAAATACTAGTTTTAATCTTACCATTCGGATAAGGTATTCGTTGAAACAATTCGTTGAAACAATTCGTTAAGTATATATCGATCTTTATTTGAATATTGTAGTCGTGTAGTTTTTGACGTTAATCGTCGTATTTAAATTTGGAAGAAATCGAAGTTTCAAAAAGTGAATTTTGGAATCTCGACTTACATTTTGAGTTGTTGTGGTCGAAGATGGAGTCTAACAAGAAAAGATTTAAAAAAATGATAATTCGCTTAAATAGAAAACCATACTTGATGATAGTTGTCATAGGGAGGAGACGGTGAAAGCGCTGCTGATTGTTGTTGATAAAACGAAGATAAACAGCATGGACAAGACGAAGTTGCAGGTGAATAATAATATGGATAAGTATATGACATTGAAGTAGGTGGCATGTTGTAAGTGTACGAGTATGACGAAGTATTCATGATGAGAAAAATAATAGTTGTCTTCATGTGAAAAGAATGATTGAATTTGTATTGAATATGCATCATTCGCTACTCGTTTATTTATGTCGATCAATGCGACATACGAATTAAAAACTATTGACTGAAATGTTCTTAATTAGGAGAAATTAGAGAACAAACGTTTCTTTCTCTTTTTTTTGTCATATTGTACGAAAAACGAAAGAACACAGCTGTGTTGTAGGATGAAAAAAGAAGATTGAGTTATGGAAACTAATTACATTAGTAAAAGACTCAAACAAGGATTCAGCTTTGGTCTTCAAACAGTTCAGCGTGACTTAAGACGTTTTACACGTTGCATTCACCACGAAAAGTTTACGAGTCATTCTTTGGTTGAATTCTGTAAACGATAATTGCTGGTACTTTCATACTTTTTCTGTGATCCTAAATAAAAGAACTTTAATATTAAATCATATAAGCAGTTTCCGAACCAATTCAAAACAATGTCGTCATGAATATTGGATTCGACCGATTATTTCACTTTATTCATTAACTTATGCAGTCCTTCATCAATCTTCCAATAGTTTTTGCTCAGAACGGTTATTAGCGTCGATTTTACTGTATAGTTTTAAAAATTTTACTTGTTGCCTTAGTAATTAGAGAAATATAGCGAAAATGACGAGATCCGATAACTTAGCAAACTGGCAAAAAAAGTCTCGTCTTATGCGCCTTTGCGGAAAGCTTTGCCTGGAAAACATTTTCAAGTTTCATAAGTAAGTAACTAACATTAGAAGTTTCTTTTTGTTAAACAATGAATGTATTTTGTAAAGAATAAAGAATCTTCTTGTCAATCGTTCTCCTTTCGATGTTTTTGAATTCATTGCTACAAACAAAGATATTATATATATATATATATATATCATTATAGAATCAGTCAATGGCTGAGAAAGAAACAGCCGTGTTTATTGGTGACCTTACCTATTTCGACGAGCAATGGACTGGGCTAACTTTGCTGACGGCATAGGGCAATCGGGCAAGTCAACATATATAAGACTGTTGTCATTGCTGCAATACGACAATGCCGAAAATGAATATCATTATGAAGGACTTCTGCGCTCAATTGATGAATCTACCCGATGAAATACTTCTGATGATTTTTAAGAAAGCAGATCGTGTTGAAATACTCAATTCTATGGTTGGTATAAATAAGCGAATCGATCAAATCCTATGTGATCCAACCATTACTGGTCGTTTAACACTAATGAGAAGTTCAGCAAGTGGCCGCATTCATCCATTGGACAATGTTATTCTCGATCGATTTTGTTGTCAAACATTGCCTCAAATTCATCATCATATCCAATGGCTAAATCTCGAGTCATTAACTATGGAACGTATTCTCCGTGCTGCCGAGTATCCAAATTTATGCGGACTTGGTCTTCATCGAATCGACTATAAGGCAATGCGACGTCTCTTCGATAGTAAGTCATTTGATCTGGGTACTTTTTCAAAACTATCCAACCGGAAACATTTTATTGGCAGAAGAAAATTTAAGATTTAGACTAAATCAGTCACGACATTTAATCATTTTTCACACGATAGAAAAAACAAATCTTGAGAATGGGCGATACAATTGAAAAATATCCTAATTGTGAAGTTCCGTGATTGGATCTGTGCTTTGTCAGAAAAAAATTGTCGTGTACGTTCCCATTCAATACTAATAAAGATTATTATCCACTGTATCTTCAATTGAATATATGCATATAATTGAGATCATGTAACCAGCGAACACCAATTCATCGCACTGCTATAGACGTAGTGGTTTACAATAGAATAGTGTTGCGTACTCAATCATAACTAATCAAGAGAATAATAAGAATTGTTTCCTTTTTAGATGATACTGATTTCGTTCGTAAGTTCAAAAGTAAGATTTCAAAACTTGCCATGTCAATCTATTCCGATGACGATGATAGATTACAAGAAATGATGATAATTCTATTTACTCGCGTGCTGACTGTATTCAAAAATTTGATTTATTTGAATATGCAAGGTTCTCTCTGGTTCTATCTTGACGCATTCAGGAGTCTTTCTGGACTTGTGAATTTTTCTTCTTCAACTTTATTGGAATTACACGTTCAAGTAGCTAATTTTAGCGATTGTCTATTTTTACTCGATGGCCGTTTCAATCGACTTCGTTCATTTCATGTCAAAATTAGTGTCATCGTGAATCAACAGTTGACAATCGATAATAAAGTAAATTATTTTGTAACAACAAATATTTATGTAAACAAGTATTTTTTGTACATGGAAATAGTTTTAACAGCTTATTACTTTTTCTCCTAGAAAAAATTGGTTAACTTGAAGCATTTCTCAATGATTTTAAATTCTGGAACAAATGGTTATTATGAATACATCCTACCGCTTTTATATCGAATGTCTAATCTTGAAACATTAACTTTGGATCTCGTGCTCGATATGAAAACAGCATTTATTGATGGTAACCGCTTAAAAACGGACATTATTGACCGATTTCCATCATTGAAGAAATTCTTCTTCTACATTTACTCTTTCATAAAAATTGGCAATCGGACTAATCCACCATCAAATGAAGATATTATGCGTACATTCGTAGATTTCAACGATTATGAAATAACCTCTTGTGTTGATTATTTTCCAACGAAAAAGAAAAGTCAGTGTCTTATTTATACGCATCCGTATAGAAAGACACATTATTATCGTATAACAAACAATTTTCCCGGTGGACTATTCAAATGCGTCGAAAAAATATCTTTATTTGATGAACGTCCTTTCGAGCACGAATTTTTCATTCGACTTGCAAAATCATTTCCACTATTAAGAAGACTGGAGTTATCGAATATGACACCACAAAATAATAAAAAAAGTCAAGAAGCAAACAATGATAATCGACGTTTCGAATCTATTGAATATCCTCATATGACTGAGCTATCTCTGGTTAGTATACATGATGATTATCTCGAACAATTCTTAGATCATACCAAAGCATGTCTAGCGAATAATATTAAACTTTATATCTTCTATGAAAATCTACAAACAGGAACACGTAATTTTACAAACGATGCAACTCGAATCAATTGTGGTAGATTGGAATATCTCTATCTTTTTAATGTACGGAATTATTCGAAACCTTGTAGTGCGTATTTTCCTAATTTAAAAGCTGTTTATTACTAGTAATTGAAATCAAATCGATGGAATATACTGAAACCGTGATTTTGACACGGTTCAGTACTTTATTTATCTATTGTTCTGAAAAAAAATTGATTCAAATAACACAATTGATGTCTCTTCACTACTGCTGCTTTTGATTTTGAGGAAGCCGAAAGTTAAGACAAGGAAGAAAATTCGTGCCACAACAGAGTGGAGTTGAAAATGAGAAGACCGATTATGTTTAGATTTTATTCATTTCTTCAATCAAGTTTTGGTCGAACAAATATCAAAGCAAGATTCATATGACAGAAATATAGGAGAAAAAAAAAATGTCAGTGTCAAAGTGAAAATTCAGCCACAGTCATATTCATACGGTTGATACGGATAACGTGGATTCGTTTCGCATCATAGTAAATACATATAACAAAAACCAAATGACCACAAAAGCTCCGCGATAACAATGAGTGTCCTGTTCTATGATACTGAGTTCTTCTATTTGCTTGAGCTATGCGTCGATAAACTTCCATTGTTATGTTTATCTTTACATATTCTAATGTTTTCGTACAACAATCAATCTGGATAGAATGTTAGCCGTTCAAAAATGTTTATTATTCATAAAGATTTCATTTCATATAGGTGATGATACTATTTTTTCTCTTCTGATAGCTCTGCCACTTTGGCGAGTGCATACAAATAATATCGCTCAACTTGCAACCATCCATATAATAATACAGATCATATTTCATAAGATAATACAAGCACACCAAATGACACACATTCTTCATAAAAACCATGTTAATCGAATTTTCAATTGCAACACCAACATATTCTATCTATATTTTCTAATAATATACACGACATAGCCAATTTTTTCCTCAAATANGTAGAAAGTAAAAATGTAGAAAGCTGAAAGTCTTTGTGTTCAAATTTAATTTAAAGAATGAAAATCTCGATACTAAATATGCTAAATATTTTGAAGGACGTTGTCGTTATTTGTAAAAAAATGATTGTTTTCTTGTAGTGCATATTTCGGTTTTATTTTGAAGATAGAAATAAAAACGATAACTTTATTCAAATAATAGTTTGGACTTAAAAAAAGAGGATACAAAAGTAAGTTAAAAAATATATAATATAAATCAGCAAGTAAGGAGTTGGAGTCTTATGCAGCCTTTTTTGCTACTAGATAAGATAAACCAATGAGGAGATCAGATGTACTAATGAGGTTATTGGTAAATCGATTATAGAGAGTATTTAAACGGTGTTGAATTGCTGTTGTACTAACATTTTTTTTCTTCGCTGCACCAGCCGGAGTAAAAGCTCTTAGTTTTCTATATTTTATTTTCGACATTTGAGTGCGTCTTTACTATTGATATTTTCACTTTCTACATTTTTACTTTCTACATTTTTACTTTCTACATTTTTACTTCGGCGTTTTTCAGGAGAATCATACTCAGCTATATGAATGTAAAACACTGTCAGGTCATTAGTCCTTCTCAACATCTTCTTTTTGTCATTTTTCCTCATTCATTAATAGTTAATTACCTAGGCAATTAACATAGCAAGATGAATAGAATATATAAAAGTTTGTTAAGTGATAGAGACAGAATCAAGCACAGTGAACTGTCTTTTTAATATGGGAATATGCTCGTATAAATGAAAAATGTACATGATAACTCGCTATCTTCGACGCTTGAAAACCAATCACATGTTAATAAATGCTGAACATTACGACTGGTCGTGTTCTACTTGTCTTTAATTTCTTATGACTACTGTAATTCAGTTGATTATCAAATGAAAAGTAGCCAAATTTCGTGCTTGTTCATGTGCTAAAAAAACTGTCTGTGTAGAATAGTTAGATTAAATACAATTTCAAAAAAATGAATTCACATGGTTTTGTTTTTCTACGATATTCATTGGATCTCTAAATTGATTTCTTTTATGTGTTATCATATGATTCATTAACAAAAATAATTCCACTTGATATGATACATCACTTTAGATTATTCCTTGAAGTTTAGATTATTATTTATTCTTTAATAATGAGTTCAATAATAGAAAAAATATACTATATAACAATACAGGCATACTATGCAGTCTACTAATACTTTTTATAAAAGTAGCACGAAATTAAAAATTACTTTTTAAATATAATCCTATTAAAAATAATCATAATCTTTAATAAATCTGTTCGCATTTTATAATAACGTATTCATTTTACCCTAAAATGCAGCCACATAATATAACTTTCAAGTGAAAATTTCACGATCGTATGATGTAATCAATTTTTTTTCATCAAATGGTGATACGACAGTAGAATCAACTGTAACTTTACTTTTTCCAATTAACACAAACTTCTTCTCTTCGGAAATAAGTACTATCATTTATCTATCGGCAGGGAATAATGAGAGATCCTTCACTGAGGTGAAAAATATACTCTTATTTAAAAAGATCTTATTCTATTGGAAATAAATCCAAGAGCATATATGGTGTGAGTGTGGGAGTTACTATCATGAATGGAACCATATCCACACACACCCTAGTACTACAAAATGAATGGGTAGCATTTATCAGGTGATTACATAATGTCAGTCATCCGTTATAAGGTATTGATTTAGAAGAAACATAATATATAAATATAGAATAAACACAGTCAATTGATAATGAAATAAAACAACAATACTCTTTGATTATTTATTATCTATCCTATGCAACTGGTAAACAACCAAAAATTATAAAACAAAATATCTAATAAATGCATAATTAAACAAAACGATGGAAAAAAATCGACTTCTTAGCTTCTATGGATAGGTCTAAATAAATCCCTACATTCAATCGAACAGGCATATTGTGTAAAAGCAATCATTATGGATAGTGTCATGTATCACCAGAAGCGCATTTCATGTAGTATCAAGTTTCATTTTCATTGGTTTTAAAGAAAATTTTTTTTGATAAAGTCAACTTGGTTTGCTGCGCCATGATATTGCAAAGCATGAATAGTAAAAAGAAGAATATGCTATGTTGGACAAACATAAAACTCCGTTACGTATCCAGTCTACTGAATGACATAGGTTATGCTGTATTTGCTGTAATCATATTGTAAAATTTCATTTAGATATTTATGAATACACTAATTTCAAATAGTCATTTCAATTATGTTACTAAATGAATTAAAAGTAATACGATGTCGTTCAATCAAGAAAAGAACAACTTTTGTGTTTCAATAAAATATCAGCTTCTAGCGCCATCTTATAGAAATCGATATGAAGCACAACGCGTATTAGTAAACATTAATTAATCAATGAAAACACAAGGATGGTTGAACGGTAGACCAGGTTACTTTCAAAGGTATTTTCGAACTTGATAAATATTTATCGAAATGAGGATTCGACTAGGACGCACACTGCGGCTTTTCATTGCTCTGGGTTTTCTTATTCTTGTGATACCATTTTTAATGTTCAAACTGGAATCTAGTAATACTGAATCAGTCCAGGCACCAAATGAATTTGATTATCCAAAAGTATGAAAAATTATTTTTTTTGTATGAATCTTTGATTTATTCTATTTAGGAAAAAAAATTGAATCCTGGTGCTGAAACTATTCGAAAAACTCTTGACCCATCGAACAATGCTAGTTTACAACCAATAATGAGTAATTCATTAGGAAATTATGAACCCAAAGATTTACCAAAAAGAACTGGACCAGGAGAAGGAGGTAAGAAGACACAATGTTTGAACATGTGAGAAAAGTCAAGTTTTATTTCATTTTTGTACAAATAGGGGAACCTGTTGTACTTTCGCCGTCAGAAGAAAAAGATGCTCAAAGAACAATTAGAGAATATGGCTTTAACATGGTTGTTTCAGATAAAATATCCATGGATAGACGTATCAAAGATACCCGACCAGACGAGTATGATATCAGAATACTTATTTAGATATTATTGATTATGCTTCTTTTTTTAGATGTAAAAATTGGATTTATCCAAATCCACAATATTTACCAACAGCTTCAGTTATTCTTGTCTTTTATGACGAAGGATGGGGTGTTCTTTTACGTACTGTACATAGTGTAATCAATACTTCACCGACTGAGCTATTAAAAGAAGTTGTTCTTATTGACGATGGTAGCACTGATGGTATGAATTTAGTTCAAACTTTTCACTGTATTTCATTTAGCGAGTGATTATGTGACAAAAGCTTTTCGTGTGTCCAAACATAGTTGTTTTTTAAATCTTAGTTTCGATAATCTGCTCAGAAGTGACTCGTATGTTAATTTTCGATACACTGAAAATTAAACAGATATTATTTCCAAGAGACAGTATTGTCAATTCTCTTGTTTTCCATGGCAAATAGACCTATAAAGTGAACTCCGTTACTGGTGATTTAAACCTCATACTTTTATACTTCTACAGAAGTTTTTATTTTTTAAATTAAATCCTTCTTTTACAATGAAATCTCAATAATTTTTCTTATTCTAGCTTCTTTACAAGAGAAATTGGAAGCATATATTAAACGTTGGAATGGTCTTGTGAAACTTTATCGAACGGGCAAGCGTGTAGGTCTAATTGAAGCACGTACAATTGGTGCACAAAAATCAATGGGCGATGTTATTATTGTTCTCGATGCTCATTGTGAATGCGTATGTTGCAAACAATAATTTAAACACAGAATGAAAAGAAAAAAGAATCCAATTAATATTTTTTTGTTAGGTTGCTAATTGGCTCCCACCTTTGCTAACACGCATTGCACTCAATCGAAAAGCATTAGCTGTTCCGATTGTTGATGGATTAGAATGGAATACGTTAGAACATAAAAATATCTATGGTTCGACTAATTATCGTGGAATTTGGGAATGGGGATTTTTATATAAAGAAACTCAAATACCAGATCAAGAAGCCAAGAAAAGAAAATATCCATCAGAACCTTATTGGTAGATTTTCTTGTTTTGCTTGTTTGTTTGTGTTCAAAATATTGTTATTCTTAGGTCGCCAACACATGCTGGTGGTTTATTCGCTATTGATCGTCAATGGTTTTTTGAGTTGGGTGCATATGATCCAGGGATTAAAGTATGGGGAGCTGAACAGTAAGTTTAATTCTCAATCATTTCCTCGCAAGTGTAAATATCTCTTAAAAACTTTAGATATGAACTTTCATTTAAAGTGTGGCAATGTGGTGGCGTTGTCGAATGGGTACCTTGTTCACATGTTGCGCATGCCTATCGAGGTCCTCGGAGTCATCCATCGTATGTACCTGGAGCAAGTCCATATCAAACCTCAATAAATCATTTACGTGTAGCTCATGTATGGATGGATGAATATGCTGAATATTATTATAGACGTGAGCCAGCTATTCGTAATTTAAAATTTGGTGATATATCAGAAAGAAAGAAAATTCGAGAAAAACTACAGTGTAAATCATTTAAATGGTTCATGGAAACTATAGCATATGATGTTTTAGAAAAATATCCACCACCATCAAACAATGTTGCCTGGGGTGAAGTAAGATACAAGAAGTTTTTGCTTTAAATATGACACAAAAACAAGAATCAATCTGAAATTTTAGTGTAAAAATGTTCAACATTCCGTTTGTTTAAATGATCTTGGTGCTTCATTTGGCCAACCAATTGGTGTTGCTCGTTGTTACGGACAGGTATGACTGACTGATGGAAATAAACCTTTCAGAAAACTAATGAGAAAATTGCGTTTTGTACTATTCTAGAAATGGATAAATAGAATAATTAGTCCATATATGAGAGGATTGGTGAATAAATAGATATCGCTTTTCTTTTGTTTGAGTAATACTGTTTGAATTTGATAACCACCTTAATCTATATATATATATATAATATATTCCATGTGAGGAAAAAGCAAAAAGCATAGATTTTGGAAGTCGATTTTTCTAAAATAAATTTTGTCTCACTGTTAAAATAATTGTCGAATAAAAAAAGTCTTATACATGCGTTAGACAACTTCGCTTTCATTCTCTGTGTGCTATTTGCATTTTACATAATACTTCGAGTATTTTTTGAGTCAATATAGAACAAGATTATTTTATTTGAATGAACTAATCTATCAAGTAAATACGTAACAAACCGCGACAAGAACGATTACTTTATTCAAGAAGAGAAAAAACTTTTTCTACGCAACCGTAATTTAAGCTATTTGCTAATATTCGATATATATATACAGTGATTTATCTACCGTATGGGCAGGGTGGGCGCCGCCCACCCGAAAATAAACAGTTGATTTCATAAAAGTAACGAGTGGTCCTTAAAGAATGGGGGTCTCATTATTTACTCAATATCGTTTTTGCTCTTCATTGATTTGAACTGAACATTTTCCCAAAAGATTGAGCATTCAATTCTCTACAAACTCATGCGTAAAAGATTTTTTAAACTACAAAACGGCTAAGTACTAAAACGAAGAAAAAAGGTTAAAAAATCTTCAACTTTCAAGCTCAACATACATTAACATTTATAGTATGTTTCGACAATTTATACGCAGGCTTAAGTTACGGGAGAAACATTTTCTGGTATTTTCAAGTACGCTCTTTTCGATGTATTTGAAAAACGTTTCTTTAAAAGTGGTAATCGCCTATTAAATCGATATTTTCTGAAAACTCGTCCATAACAGCTTAATTTCGGTTTACAAGAAAGTCTACTGTAAACGAAACTTTGTATCACTCGAACAAGTGTACAGGGGTGTAGTCGAGTATGTTGCCTTTCAAGGGAAAAAAATCGTCAAAAAATAACACTTTTTAAGTGAATGGCATGTGCTTTAGTGCAAGCATCAACAACATGGCATCACAGTTGTGTTTTTTAGAACAAGCAAAAGAACTGATGCAGAATTTTTTACTCATTTTGTAACGAAAATAAAATTCGAAGACATGAATCTTGCCCAGAATCTGATGCTCTTTAACATGATAGACTGAGTTTTTTGTAGATCCTCATATGGAACGCAAATTTTCAAAAAAAGCGGATTTAGTGCTTGAAAGTTGGAGATTTTTCGACCTTTTTTCTTCGTTTTAGTACTTAGCCGTTTTGTAGTTTAAAATATCTTTTACACATGAGTTTGTAGAGAATTGAATGTTCAATCTTTTGGGAAAATGCTCAGTTCAAATCAATGAAGAGCAAAGACGATATTGAGTAAATAATGAGACCACCATTCTTTAAGGGCCACCCGTTACTATAAGATAACA
>OENM01001204.1:0-41269 GCA_900239745.1 Rotaria magnacalcarata | reverse complement strand
GCACAAGTAGAACAAGAGAAATATGAATTTCAATATTGTGCGAAAACTTTTCGATTACCCGTTACGTTTTTATTGTCCTAAATCATCAATTGATAAATAAAAACAAGATAAAAATAAACAACTATAATTGACAATTAATTGCTGCGTTTATTATATTAATTGAAAACGAAAAATATGAATTACTTCACTTGTGTCATCCCTACTAGTATATGCATTGCGAGTTTCGCCTACATTCCACCATTCATGAAAAATCTGTTAAGTCAGAGACTTATAGAAGTATCTGACATTTTATCAATAACCTTGCCGTTTCTAGACAGTATTGGCCTGTAGATAATCACTTTTTTACTATTGAATATAATGTCATTCGAAATATTTGTATGTCAAATAATCGTAAGATAAGGAGAAATTTGCCTGTATGTTTAGATGCATCGCTTGGAAAAGAAAAACCCAGGTCGAAAAATCTGACGTAAGATATTGCAATCCGGACGAAATTTTATAAGCATCAGACAAAAAATCATCGTCTCTGAAATCTTGCATCAGATCATACTATACTTTCTTTAAAGATCGCACATGCGATTTATTTTCAATACAAATTTGTCGCAATATTTTAAGGAGATATTAGTTTAATTAAAATATCGCAGTGATATTTCCATAGGTAACAGAAGCTTTCAAGAAGCTTTCAAGAATCTTCTGATACGACTTAGCGTAAGAAATCAGAGACGACGATTTTTCGTCTGATCTTATCAGATCAGATATGATCAAACGTACGATTCTTGTAAGATCTTCCCATCTGGTTTCTCACCCTGGGAAGATTCTTGCATACCCAGGTCGAAAAATCTGACATAAGATCTTATGAAATACATACAAGATCTTTGAATATGGGCGAAATCTTCCAAGAATCTGACAAAAAATCGTAGTCTCTGAGATCTTATATCAAGTCGGAAAGTCAGATTCTTGAAAGATCTTTTTAATGTGTAAGATCTTCCAAGAATCTGACTGTCCGACTTGATATAAGATCTCAGAGACTACGATTTTTTGTCAGATTTTCGTATGATCTTGTAAGATCATACAAGATCATATTCAGATTCTTATCAGATCTTAGTATCTGATTGTTTGTCCTGGGTATTTGAAGAATGATTACTTTAAATAAGGAGCATGCAGTATATAAATTGAGACATACCTGTTTTTCAAGTTTACTTTCTTATTTCCATCGCTATCATCATCAGTGATAGAAAATTTGTCGGACGGATCTAATAATCGTTGTCTATCACTCATTTAACTAATGTCTTGATTGCTTTAGTATGATGATAGTAATGAAATAGACTCTACTCATAATCTGAGTAAAAACAAAGCGCTTGATACTCGCTTGACTGATCATGCGTACCGTCTCTTTTTTTCTTTTACTATCTAATTTAATTATAGTCATGATGTAGACACATAGTCGCCTACACAGTAGAACAATATATAAATGCAAGGGAGCATTTAGCTCCGTTGACTTTTTCCAAACCCGCAAGTTGAATCGTTTATTCCTTCATTTAGCGATTATTTTATTACTGATTCTTAAAATATTGTCTTTGAAAACAGAATGATTACAATTAAAAAGATTCGGCTTAATTATATAAAAGTAAATTCTGGCAAATGGCGTCACATTTTTTAAAAAGATTCTTTCAAGTCGACTATCAAACGCCTATTTTGATAGTATCATCTTTAATATAAAGTCAAATTTGAGAGACAATACAAATATAAATCAAACGTGAAATTCATTGATTATCACGTAACTTCAAGAAAAATAGGAAAAACGGCGTTTTCGTTTAAGTGGAGCTGGAGCGGAGCGCTTCATTAGTGACTGGAACTGAAGTGGAGCTGGAGTGCGAAAGGGTCGGAGCTGCCCATCTCTGAATGCTGAGGATTCTTTTTTTGTTAAAAACTATAAAATCATTAGTTTTTGATGTACAAGAAATGAAAAAGAAATTAATATCAAATTTTTACTTATTCTTTAGCTTTTCTTCATTTCTTCAACTTATTATCCATTTACCTATGTCAATGTTAGAATTTCAACCATAGATTATATTATATATTACTTCTGTTAGATTGGATCATCTTCAAGTTGGAATCAGAGTTAATAAATAAAGGTTTTCGGCATCGGAATTGGAGTCGGATTTGCGAGTCAAAACATTTGATTCACTAGAGTCTCTAGTGAGTATCTAGCCTAGATAAATAGCTCACTAGATGCATCAATTTCTCGATAGATAGGTTAATAAATAAATCATTATTTATGCATCAATCTATGTTAAGGATGCATAGATAAGTATCGCTGTATGCTTTGATTTTTATACCGGAAACTTAGTCAATGATATTATCAGTTAGATTAGTCGTGCATTTCAGAGTCATTTCGAATCCGATAAGTTTCATATAGTTTTTAATGAGTTGAGAAACTGTCAGCATCATCTAAAACAATGTTCTTGTTGAGATATTTAATGTAGAGCTGACGCATCTCTAAGAGAAAAATTATCATCAATATTGCAGTGCATTGAAAAATATTATTACTTACGAAAATAATCTCTGCGACGAAATCGAAAACTTTTAAAGTTCTTTATATAATGTACTAGATTCTTTGCAAGCTACATAGCTTGCGTGAAAGTTTTAAAAACTTTTTCTGTATGAGATCATTATTTATTGTGTACAGATAATTTTTGCGCATACTGACACCAATACTGAAACGAACAGTCGTATCCACCACACTAATTTGTTGTGAGTGAAACATGCAAAAATCAGGAGCTCACCATCAAAGACTCATTTACCGATTTGTTTTGCACCTAGTTACAACCGTATATATTGAAAGTGATGAGGTCAAATACATTCATGCATCGACTTTTTGCCTGTGTTTCAATAGTTTCTCGATGAGAAAATATGCCGAGTGAAAATTGAAGGTTCGGGGAGGACTGTCTTGAAACTATTTGATCAATATTAAATGAACTTGACACAAGCGGATGCGAATAATAATATCGTTTATCTTAACACGCGTCTTGTATCGCCCTTGAAATAAGCCATATTCATATTATGACACATGCAGCACATTTTTTGTTCAGTACGTATCGCTTTGAGTGCCGATGAAGTTAAAATTAACTACATGGTTTCACAGGATAATTTTTCATCTCGTGATATAATTAATCCTTTTGGAATGGGATGCATATATATAGGCAACAGTTCTAAATTGACTCGTCAATTATCTGTGTATGCTTGTTGTAGCACTACCATCACCTGTTACCACATTATGAACCAACCACATTTATCGGTTTAGTACTTTTTTCTATTATGTTGCCATTCACCTGCATGTCTATGAATAGACTTGTCTTTTCGGTTCGCTTATCTCACAATTAACAATAAATCTGTCCTCAAAGAACTAAATCATGCCTGGTAAATCCAACAAATCGTGTTATTGACAGCATAACTTCAAAGAGTATTACATTTATCTTTCATAATTAAACACTTGCCATCAAGATTACATAAATGATATGAAAAGTTATTGGAAGTCATAAGAAGCATTTTTCATAAAGTTCTTTGAAACCTTAGTAAAATCATGCTTGATTTCATAATTATTAAAAATTTTCCAAAGAGTTATTTAATAATTATTTTGTAAAATGAATATCATTAACAACTTATATTTTCATATTGCCTATCATACAGAATTTTACATGTAATTAGTTTGATGCCTCTTTTAAAAATCTTGTAATCCCAACTATATGTGCGCCATATAAATATTTGATTAAAATAATTAATTATTGATTTTCGTTGCTCGAAAATCGTAAGACATACAAATAAAATATTTCTCTATTAATCTGTGGGTACTTTCATTATATGTAATATCGATTTCCAAAAAGTAGTTGCGAGAAAATGTTCGAATTCTTTTTAGCGATCTAAACTCTCGATAAGGCTTACAAAAGAATCTCAAATCAAGTATATCAAAAATAGTAAAACGAAAATTTATAACTATTTCACTGAATTCCGACAGTTAATTAATACATCTAAATACAAATTTTTATCAATAATTATATTCCAACATTGTTGAAAACTTCATGATCATTGGCATATTAACTAATTGACGTCCAAATGGTTCAAAAATTATTTAAAATACTTAACCAGAAAATGTTCAGAACAGATACATACAAGGAAAAATTTTAGAATTGTTTTGCAATCATCTGTAACTTCGATAAAATGGTCACAGATCAGTTTCATAGGAATATTTTTCTAAACCAAGTATAGAGTCAAATAATATGACGATGTATATGACAATTGTTTTTTCTATAATAATTGAATTATTCACAATGATACCCATAACTTTCTCTTATTTTATCTGATATCTAATGAGTAATATATATTATTTACTTCTAGAACAATAATAGTTCTAGTCTAAACTATTTTAGATAAATCAACAATTTTTTATTTGATCTTTATCATTTCAATCATAAGATGTTGTCGATGAGAAAAGATGATTTACTCAATAATTCTCTTACTCACATTCATTTTCTTTTATCTGACGATCTTTCGTTTAGCAATGAACTTAATTATGTTGAATGATATTTACATAAGGATAACAGTAATAGGCACGCAGATAATTGGAACTTATCAGACAACAAAATAAATAAATTCATGTTTTCAGTCACAGAAAAAAATGATCGTTCTATAGATAAAAATCTACGACATCAGCAGTGCATCCTCTTTCAAAGTATGCTAATAATTTTTTCTACTTTTCTAGTAACGAGGCCACTTCTCCCATCAAATTAACATAATGTATTAGATTCATCGTGGAAAAAACACAACAGAAAAAAGAACGACAGAAACTAGTCTCATAATATACAATTAAAAGTAAAGGAATGTTTTGTTCGATGCTGGAGATAATTTTCTTAGTAAATTTAGTTTTGTCTCTTGTGATACAGATCGTTATTCCAAGCAGATATGATATTTTCGATGGTCTGGACACAATGAGATTCGTATTTTAGACTACTAAAGGTCTTAAGACAGCTCTAGAACTGATTGATATAATTGACTCTATTTTAAGTCTCGAAAATTCTAACTAATTTTCAACTAATATAGATGAATTATTGATATTTTCTTTTACGTTGAGTTTTTCTCAAAAATAAAATCAGTAAAAAATATGATGATGTTCTTGAACATACTCGATTGAAAGACCTCAATCCATCCAAATTGAATCTTAGAGAACCTATGCAGAACATAAAAATTTATGAAGATCATTTCAATACAATAAATTCTTTGAATGAATAGTTGATAGCATTATTGAAATATAGTTTAAAGTAGATCATCACCTATAATATACCGAAAAAATGAATGGCAATCTTCAAAAACTGTCTTTTTGCTCTGCTTAGACAAATCGAACTATATGGCTCGTCTTGATTTTCTTTGGTAGGAATATAGATTGTGAAAATTTGTGTCGATTATTAAATTAAATATAGCTAAAATCAATATTATTGTATGTTCAGTTATGTATTGATTATAAATATATATTGGAAAAAGCAATTGCTTTTTTTACATTATCTTAACAACAGAAGTGCAATAAATATGTATTAAAAATATTGATTTTTAACAGACGAGGATCTCTTTCAATATGGAACTAAATGTTTATCAACAAGAATTGTTTTACAGAATGATGAAATCATCATAGTATGATAAACAAAATAAATGAAGAACATACTCATTTACTGCTATTAATTCCTCAACGAACAATCACAATGTCTAGGTCTCAACAAAAAGAAAATGCATTAAAGGTCATTCATACTCATTCTAAATTGAGACTAAAAACCATCTCTCATGAGGTTGATATGTCAATAATAACGTACGCGAGTGAATACTATAGACATATGAATATATAAGAATATGCTATTAGTATATTTTTCTTTGAATAGGACAGATAAGCAAACCTACAGAAAGAATTCATAAAATCAATTATAAGTAAATCAATGAATTCCCTATGAATTATTACAGAGTTCATCAGAAATGAGAAGTCGTTCGATGAAAGAATTCATAGGAAGAAAACAATCATCATTTCTATCATTATATGTTTTTCTCACAAGAAAATGATAATATTTGACTTACTGAAAACATTGTCAACAATACGCCTTAAATCAATCTAAGTTCATTTCTAAAGTAGAAATTAACTAATTTTATCTACATTTCAACAAGTTTACAGTCCGCTCCAATAGATTTTCACAGACATCGGTTGATTTGAACTATTTAATTTTAATCAAATAATTAGTTTGAAGAATCATACAATCAATTAGAGAAAAATAACGATATTGATTTTTATTCAAGATATATGAGTATATTTTCAAGTGAAGAAACAAGAGTACATCCAAATATATTCAAGAAAATGATTTCCCTTCTGATTATACAATAATATGATCGTGCCTACGTCACTCAATAGATAAAATCTCGTATGTTTGATTTATTTTAAAATGAGTTCATTTTTTTGTTTTGTTATGAAACACATAAACACAAGAGGATCGCGCATAAAATATTATAACTACTTTACAAATAAAATATTACCTAAAGAGAATTGATAATTCTATTGACTAATTTAACAATTATTGATCCAAAAAAAAAGTAATTCTTCAATTATCATACCAATCAAAACCTATATATAGCTACTCTTAAGGGAAATCTGTTTTTCTTTATGTTTCTTTTGGCATCGTTTTTATTTTTATTGTATTCTTTTGCAAGAATAAAAACTAATCTCCGGAGATTCTCACTCAAAAAATGAAAAAAAATCTTTCTGATAATATAACAATACATTAAGCATACTTTTGATCTTGAATACTCAACATAAGACCAAAATGCCTAAAGGTTTTCGTATCCATACAGGTAAAATAAAGTCAAAACGTCTGTTTAACTATTATACATAAAAATCTCTAAGATATTTTGTTAAATATTATCGAGATGGACAAACTAATACTGATCTCTAATGATTTATCTTTTGTATTTTTCTCTATACCGATATACCGATATAAATTATAATATATATATGTGTGGCAGTAGAGTTTAGAATCGAGTTGAGGTTGTAATTGTTGATTATTCTATAAAAGTTGTGAGCAAGTGATTCATAGAAATAAAATTTTGCTAGTGACTAATATGAGATAGTTTGATTGAGTATGTAGATTAAAAAACGTTTTTGCTTCCAAGATTAATTGTTTCTATTTTTCCAGATTGACGAGAGAGAAACGATAAAAATTCTCAATAGATGTTTATGTTTTAATGCTAGGGACATTGGGACATAGGTACATTGATTTTTTTTCTTTCTATACTCGAACAAAAGAAAGAGATGTTCGCTACCGTTATTTCGAAGTACGGGCCTCGAGCAGTTGAGATGGGAATGGAAAGAATTCTTAATGTGAATGATATGGAAGGAAAGTAATTGTTTTTTTTTAATTTTGAATGAAATTAATAAAGAAGTTTCTTATATGAGTAGTCGATTTGATGTGTTATTATCTACAATCGTTCTTCATTAAAAAATAATAAGCTATATATAAAAGAAACCATAATTTATGTCTAATCATTGTCTCTTTCATCATGACGAAGATCGAGTATTAAAACTCAAAGATAACAAATAATTAGATATTAATAAATTCTACTAAATTTGAAAATGTAAAGCTAGGATAAATAAATATTTATATGATGATGTAACATAAATATCATAATCAATGAAGTATTTTATTTCCTTTTAATATTAAAATATCAGTTCAGCAAGATACATTAATTATTATATGACTCATACAAGTGATATGAGAGCGCATTGAGATAAATAAAAAATAAGAAATAAAATTTTTTTTTGCTTTGGTCACCAATTTAAAAAAGAAATCTAAATTATGATCAATTAGAAAATACTTTGCTAAATCTAACTCATAGGAAAAATTTTCATATCGCTCATATAACTGTTTTTGAATTTTGATTTTCGAAAATGATTTTTTCCTTTTCTTTTCTTGGCTCTTTTTTGTGTCTATCTTCTCTATCTCTAATTAAATCTACTATTCTAATCTCAACTGAATTTCCACGTCAACTGTAACATATATATGACAAGGATGCTTCCCTGATGATTTTCTTATTTGCCTTCAAATTGTCAGGTCACTTATTCGTGCCAGATATCTATACATAAAAGATATAAATTTGCCTGTCAAAAATGATGAGTTGGAGAACAGCCACTTGTTTTCTACATTAGATGGCAAAAAAGAAATTCGGTAGCTTACGAACGAGTAGTTACGGAGAAGAAAAATAAGAAGAAGACAAACTGTATGATATTATCTTCTTTTCTTTAGTTCTATTTTTTTTTGTCAGTGTAACCATAGAGAAGAATTTTCCTCTTGAACTCAATATTTTTTTTTTTGACAAAATTCAACCGGTAGATAGTGTGAAATTTAACATTGAATATTTGTAGTAAAAAAAGGAAGTTTTCAACATATGGAAAATCGTGTTCATCATTCATGTGTAAAATGAATAATTACTTCAACTTTTTTTGCGCATCTTCTTTTTATTTTATTTATTAATGCTACTTTTGTTTTTTCTATTGAAGTTTTATTTTCAGTTCAATTTCTTTTATATGTCAATACACTCTAATAATTGTGAAGTCAACTATTATATAAAAAATAGTTTAGAGGAATTGTTTTAAACATCCTCGAGCGAATATTGTCATCGTTACCAGAGAAAAAAAAACATTCTTTTACTAGGTAATTATGAGCTATTTTTCTTTTTTATTGCTAAACTAAGAAAAAAAGAAAGATTTGACAAGAAAATTCTTTATTCATTCATTCGTAGCCGAATGATGACATCAGTGTCAAATATTTGATACGTGATAGACTATATTGAAAAAGAAAACTACACAGTTTCGATCGTTTTATTTTACATTCTATATCCCATGAGATTATTTTATCAACTTTATTTATTAAATCATGTATATATAAGTAAATCATCTTTACGATCAAGTCTTTTCAATACTTCTTCGACATTTTATTTATCGTACAGATAAAAACAATGTGCTTCGTGCTTTTTCGATAATTCCCTACAAGACTTAGGAGATTCTATGGAATGATTGTATGTATGTATGTAAGCGTATGTGTATGTGGTATGTGTCATATTTGACATCGTTTGTTTGCACTTGATCATCGAGCTAGATTCTAACTTGAATGATGCAAACGATCTGTCGTTGGTTGATAAATCGATAAATTGAAAGGTTCTATGCTAGTTATTAATAGTCAATTATGCTTCTATAAATTTTTGTTTTCTCCCCATGTAAAACAAAATCGTAAAAAACTAATTAAAACTGATTTTTATGCGATTAAAAATCTATTATAATGGCACTATTATAATCTGATTTTGACCAGATTTTTCAACTTTAAAAGGCAGATTATTTTTGACTTTGATTTTATTTTAATCAGTTTTAATTGATTACCTACAAAACTATTATAATCGATTAAAATAAAGTCAAAATCAAAAATAATCTGCCTTTTAAGGTTGAAAAATCTGGTCAAGATCAGACTATAATAGTGCCATTATAATACATTTTTAATCTGATTATTAATCCAATTTTTTACACAGGGATCGTTATCATTAATGATGTATCAGATGTGAATAAGCACTTTGTTCGGTTTTTTGCCTTCTTTCTGTTGATTACTTTTTACCAGAATTAAGACTAGGAAGTATGGCGGTATTTTTCTAGAAATAGCTTATGAATAAATTACCAATCATCTATGTCTAATGTGAAAAGCAAAATTCATTTATTTTTTTTTTCTTTTATAACGTGACATGGAGTTAAATTTTGAATAATATTGATATATGCAGACAAAATGCATTGAATTAGCATACTAAATTTACAAAACATCCGGACTCGTCCAACGAGATCAAAATGAGGACGAACTATAAATAAAATGTATATGCTTATTCATAGATCGAAATCCTATAAGACAGTTTCTTTCACCTATAATTGAACATTGAAATTAATATGTCGTTCTTTTCAAACTACTTTTAGATATACTATTTGAAAATTGGATGATACTTCTGATTACGCATACAAGCATACGTGTATCATCTATGCATACTATTACTGAACTAGCTTATATGCATATATAATGTGTATAAGTTTAAGGAAAACTAAATAGTATAATATATTACGTCGATTGTAATTATATTTTATCAGATCAGCAAGTAAATCGGCTAGATCTGTATTATCTCTCGTTTGAGTGTAAATCCAATGAGCGTTACAATAAAACGATCCACATACACACACACACACACACACACTCTCTCTCGTAAATGTATGACACAGTTGAAAGCAGAAACTACTAATTGTAGTACTAATGTACACCCACACTTACTCGGTCTCTATCGTTCTTCCCCCTGCCTATCCAAATAACGACGATTGGGTTATGCTTTTCTACAATACGTCTTCATTATTTTTTCTCACTTGATTGCTTCTTCTTTTCCCAAGCATTTTTCTTTGGGCTCTTCTTTCTTTATCTGTTCTCTTTTCTTTCTATTTTTTTTCTTCTTCTTTATGTGTTAGTATTCGAATCTGTTATTCTAGAAAAAAGAGATATAAACGAAATTAACGAGAAAAGAAAAGAGAAATAAATGTCACTCAATTAATCAGTCAATTTTTTTAGAAATTCATTTTGCAATTTTGAAACGTATGTATATGTATGTTCGACACTCTATGCGACGATAGATGAGACAGGTCCTTGTAGTCGTCAGAAAGATCTCATGAAAAATCCGCAATAAAAAGCAAAACAATGAGAAACAAGATAGAGACATAGCCGGGGGCGGCGGAGCGTCATTAAGCTAGGTGAGACTCAAACCTCATGAGTCTCAGTAACTCTGCTGCCACTGGACATAGCAAGCAAACTTTAAGATAACTAAGTCAAAGCAAGTATACTAGAAGTACTGTTTTTTTTGGGAGTATATGATTTAGTTTTCGCGTCTTAGACATGCATATGTTATTTGTGATGCCTGCTTTATCATACAACAGACAACAGACAACAGACGAATGATTACTATCATCATCTAGCAAATAGATCATTGTCGACACGTGTCAATTGCCCAGCGGCATGATATCAGCGAATTACGCGCATATAATCATGTAGATGGATGCGGTAGCAAAAGATAAATAGTTGAAAAACATGCAAACTATTATCATCAGTTTAGTTAGGATTGTTTACATGCGTGAGACAGATCACATTATGTGTTTCCTTTTTGTACATCTGTTTTTTCTAAGCTGTTTATTTCGATTTAGTTAACAACTTTTCATCTAAGCTTTTATATTTCTGTGTTGCTAAAACCTGACAGTTTTCCTGTTATTGTTTATGGAAATAAACTTGTTTTTTCTACCATCTATTACATGCAAATAAAATAGTTAACTAAATTTTCTTTGACGGCATTGACGAAGGATGCACTTGACAACTTCTTTCTTTTTACTAGTCGGCTTGTTTTTCTAGTTAATAATTGAATAGTCTTCCGTAAGTCAGCTTTCAGTAAAAATGTCCTGGTCTATGCTATTTTTTTCTTCTTCTTTTCTTATTGTTTGCTTATACTGTGTAACGAAGTAAACAGTGACGATGATGAGAGCAATGGCTCATCGCTGTATCTTGTCTGATCTATCTCGCTAAACGAAAAATTTATTGAATTGTGTTTCTAACGTATGAAACAAACTTGTCACTCTAGTTGCCTTGGGCTCTTCACAGAGTTAAACAACAACATATCTCATTTTTTTGCGACCAATCGATAGAGAAAAAGAAGGAGAAGAAGAAGAAGGAGAAGAAGAAGAAGAAGTAGAAGAACAAGAGAAGAAGAACCAGAAGAAGAACAAAAAGAAAAGTGGAATATACTTATTTGTTTTCGTTCGATTGTACGTTCGTTTACTTTGTCATTTACTCAACTCACGCACTCACTCAGTCGCTCGTTTTCTCGATCTATCAATCATTCACTTTATGGCGATGAGAAATTTAGTAGGAAATGACACCGAAAACAAATGGTGGGAATTCACTTTATCTGAAAATCACTTCCGTTGTTTTTCACATTGCCATGACTATTTCTTATTTTCTTTGTTCTCCACTACGATTACTACTCGCATTTCTTTTCATAGTAATACTAACTATGTTGACGCAGGAATACATGCATGTGTGAAAGTAATTCTCATTTTTTTTTGCTTCCGTGAAGAAAAAAAAAACGTAAAGAAAGACGCGTAGAAACTTTTTTTCTTTTTATATTCTTCAGATCTACCGTGTGCCTCCACGAATTCTAACTTTTCTTTTCTTCAGAAACATCATATTATTACCACTAGCGTTGACAGTTTCTTAGGCTTATATATATATATATATATATATATGCCGTCGCCATCAATGTGTTTTTCTACTGGTACCGGAGTTGTTTGAGACGTATATAGTCATAAAACTTATAGTTAGCTTCTTTTTAGATTTATATCATAGTAAGAAATCGAGTGTATATTTGTTTTTGTTTCATTTATAAAATAAGTTTCATTCTAAGAAAAACATTGACAACAAAAGAATTGATTATACCTAAGGATTGTTATTACTAGCCTATCATGTTTTTAATCTTATCGAACATGCACGATATTTTCGCATGAACTGCAGGGCAAATCAGATCAAAATAAATAATAATCATTATTCAATATGACAGTTAGCATGCGTGACTATATGTAATAATAGAAATAAGTAATAGTGAAGAGGAAGGATAATTGAGAGTTTGTCATACTCGGCATTAAAGCAGTGAATGATACGCAAGATGCTTATGTTCTACTATGATACTATCACAGTGAAAAACGTACTTTACTGTCAGAAACGAAAGCCTTTTGAAATCCGATTTCATGTTTAACAAAATGCTATCGTGTGGACTTTTTCATTTTGGTATACGATTTAATATTGTTGGTTTATTTTACTTCATGAGATAGATAATCATATTAGACCGATTGAACTAATCCATGAAAGTACAAAGTTTATTATGATTGTGAAATTTTTTTCTTAATCATAATTCTTTAATTTTATTTTTAGTTAATGCTAATGGATATTTAATTACAATGAGTACAGAAACAAATAATCTCGATGTTGTTGAGTTAAATGTAGGTGGTGTTACATACGCAACAACCTTAGGCACATTACAACAGGCTGAACCAGAATCACCACTAGCTATTATATCAACATTGAACGCAGCTGAAATACGAACGATCTTCGGACGTGATAGCAAAAATCGTATTTTTATCGATCGAGATGGTGTTCTCTTTCGTTATGTACTTGATTATTTACGGAATAAAAAATTATCTTTGCCAGAAAATTTTGCTGAACTTGAACGTCTTCGAACAGAAGCTGAATATTATCGACTCGATAGTATGAGTCGATTATTAGCACAAAGTCGTCCAAATTCCAGCTCAAATGGAAAATATTTAAATGAAAATATGATGAATGTAACAGCAGGTGCTACGTCAAGTATGCATCAAATAACACCTAGTATCGGTTCAAATCCTGGTCCTCGCTCTAATAGTGGATATATTGTTGTTGGATATCGTGGTACTTTTGGTAAGTTGAATTTAGAAAAACAAACAAACAAACACTTGATTCAATTTTCTATATGTCAAAATGTTTTTCTATAGCTTTTGGTCGTGATGGTTTAGCTGATGTCAAATTTAGAAAAATATCTCGTATACTTGTTTGTGGTCGTGTACATCTTTGTCGTGAAGTATTTGGCGAGACATTGAATGAGTCTCGAGATCCTGATCATGGTCAAACAGATCGATATACATCGCGGTTTTTTCTTAAGCATACTTTTCTTGAACAAGCGTTTGATATGCTAGGTGAAGCGTCATTTTTAATGGTTAGCCAATAAAAAACAATGATTCTTTTTTAACTAGAATAATATATTATTATTGACATTTTTTCTTTAGGCTGGCTGTGCTGCAAGTGGATGTAGTAGTTCAACTAGCGAAATGGGCAAACAAACTGACAGTGAAGAGAATCGTTGGCTGCATTATAATGAATTCATTTTTTATCGCAGCTGATTATCTGTATTTTATTTCTTTTTCTTTGTTGTTCATTCTTTTTTGCGACGCTCCCCTTTCTCTTTTTATCTAGCAGACTTTATATAAATACTCGATATGCAATTTATATTTTCCTTTTATGCTCGCGTATCTTCATCTTTCTGTAGTCAACAAAAAAGAAAAAAAAATAAGAAAAATTTGTGCCTCTTTTAAATGTGTAAGAATTAATCTTGAATATCAATATTAATGAATGTGTAAAGTTTTTAAAAGAATGTATTTTTTTCCGATTTGAAAGAAATAATCTTATAGATATACAAATAACTATTATTCACCATCCATGATTAAAATAATAATAAAAAAAGACAAAAAGCACAATAGAATAACATTATGCATGTTTCTTTTTTTTCCTCATTTTTTTTTTTATTCTTCACTGTCGTTTTGTTGCTGTTTGAGTTGTTTGGTACGCCATGCTTTATCAGTACCATGTAGTCGATCTAGGATACCCAACAAACCAAAATTATTTGTAAATTGTGCATGATGAAAATCATGAAATGTCGGATTAGCCAGACCATTTCCTAATATTCCGGGTAGCTTGTATCCAGAATGATGATTGATGGTACCCAAAAGTGCAAACAAAAGCCAAAGCCATGTGGTTAACAAATGTGACTGAAATATTAATGGACCAATAACAACAGGACCAATATTGGATACAAAGAATTCAATGGGATGTGCATATTCACATGCCATGCCAATTGGCGCTCGAAATTGATGATGCTGTTTATGTATATATTCATATAGAAATGACACATGCTATCAAATAGAAATATTTTGTTAAGCATACAAAGACTGTCAATTTTTCAAAAAAGAGTTGTTTTTACAAGCAAACGATGACTATAAAAGAAGAAGATTTCCGTTACACCAATGAAACTAACAAGTTCGAATGCAATTCGATACCTAGAAAACAAATAAGATAATATATCAAATAAATCGGTTGACTATTTTTCAATAAATACACTATACCATGGAGGAAATGGTAGGTGCCATCGTAGACCCAAATGCATAAATAATGGACAAATGAATATAAGAAAAGGAAACAAAAAGAATAGTTGATTGATAAGTACTGTTCTTGCGCATTGTTTAACTAATTTTGATTCTACATGAATATTCTGTTTAAAGAAGAAAACAAAACGCGACTCTAAAGTTGATGAATTTATTAAAACAAAACCAAAGCAACCTTTTGAATTTTATATTTCATTGAACGTGTTGGAAAAATCACATACGTTAAAAGTAATATAATACCATTAGTTATCCAGAAAATTAATTGATGAAGTACAAATGTACCAATAATAATTAAAATTGGATCGGAAAGATGCATCGTTTTGTATTGCGTATGTTTAACTAGTCTGCTTTATATTCTTATCTTCTTTCTTTTGTCTCTAACTCTGAATGGCGTTCGTTTATTATTATATTTATGTGCAAGAATATAAAAACAAAAAAATGTTTAGGTAAGATACATAGAAAAAAAAGCTGAATCGCTATGGTGTTTTGTTTTTCACGATGTGAAATGAGAAGTCTGTTGTGAAGGTGATGGACGTTCACCTGCTGTATCTTTGCCTGTGCCACATAATGATTCAGATGATGATGGTGGAGTAGTAGAAGATTTTAGTGTTGAAACTAATTCAATAATAGAAAGAAAAATAATTTAAAAAAAATGCTAGAATTAAAAATAAAAACCTGAATCATCCCATTCGATAATATCTAATTTTTGTTTATTAGGATAAGGTGAAGGACCAATGAGCTGAACAATATCATCATAGTTAAGTGTTTCACGTGCCAATAATTGTTCTGCTAACTAAAAAAGAAATAATATTTTTGATAAATAACAGCTTACAAAATGAATAATATTGACTTACGATATTAAGTTTTGCTCGATTTTCGGTCATTAATTTCTCCGTGCGTTTAAAGGCATTGGTAAGACGTTGTTGTGCTTCCTAAAAATGTACATAATAAAAATTATAAACAAATATTTGATATGTCAATCATGAAAAATTCTATTAAGTTATTACCATAGTTAGCATTTGCACAACCGCAGAACGAAAAACAAACCTGATCGTACAAATATCTGATGTAAAAATAATTAGCTCAATAATTTTTTTTTTTAACTCATTAATATTTACGTCAACATAAAATTATACTCTTTAATATTGTATGACAAAAGTAGAGTATCAATTTTAATAGACTATGATCTCTAATTAGTACAAATCGAAATGTTTACTTTAGAAATTGAATTATAAATCTAATTTGACCGGATTTTTTCAATCAACTATTAAAACATACATATTAACAAGTTTCTCTATGTGTATATTGAATCGGATATATAATACATAATTAATTTAACAGATCATTACCTCATCCATCATGCGGTGTAATCGTTTACTATATGGCTTAACGCCAAAATCATCATTTTGTGGATTTTGTTGATCAACAGGAAAAGAAATTAAGCCAATAGTTTTACTCATACCATATTGTTTTATTTGAGCATACGCTAATTTCGTAGCTCTTCTTAAATCATCTTGAGCACTAGAAAGTAAAACAATTAATATTTCTTATTTATTTTATATTAATCTATAACAGAATATTAACCCTGTCGATACTGTATTAAATACAACTTGTTCAGCGACTCGTCCACCTAACATTACACATAAATCTTCATCGAACTAAAATAACCAAAAAAACAAAAAACGAATTTTCGAATATTGTCTTTTGTTTCTGAACTATTTTATTTATACGTCATCTTCGTGCAATAATTTTCTATCTTTCGGCATATATTGTGCAAAGCCAAGAGCTGGTCCAGTTCTTGGTACAATCGTTACTTTTAATGGCAAGCATGTTGTCTTTAAGAACCAACCAGTGATAACATGACCACTTTCGTGAAAAGCTACTGTACGTTTTTCTGTTGGTGCCATTGTATTGTCTCTTTTAGCTGCACCGGCAAGTACACGTTCAACAGCTATTTCAAAATCAGTCCGATCGATCACTTTTTTTCCTTCACGTGCAGCATGTAATGCAGCTTCATTACATATATTCGCTAAATCAGCTCCTAGAGTTTAAATATATATAAATACATTAATTTTATTTTTACAAATTATTTCTTTTCAATCATACCGCTCATTCCAGGCGTTAATTGTGCTAAACGTCCTGAATAGAATTTAACATCTTTTTCTAATTTAAGCTTTTTTAAATAAACATCTAAGATTTCCACACGTTCAGGCAATGTTGGATAATCGATGAGTATATGTCGATCGAAACGACCTGGGCGAAGTAATGCCTAAAAATTGATTAAAACTAATATTTATGAAAACAAAAAAAAAGCGATTTCAAATTACTTTGTCAAGAACATCGGGTCGATTTGTTGATGCAAGCATAATCACATTTGTTTTTGATTCAAGACCATCCATCTCAACTAACACTGAAACAAAAAACGATTCAGAATAATAATATAGAATTGAAATAGTATTTCGGATATATTACATTGATTTAATGTATGCTCTTCTTCACTACTGGTCATATAACTTGATTTATTTCTAGAATTGAAAAAAAAGCACGAATTGAAAACCTTTCAGTCTGTTTAAGTAATGATTTTGTTTTTCGTACTCGCCACGTCGTTTTTTGCCAATTGCATCAATTTCATCGATGTAAATAATGCATGGAGATCGTTTATGAGCTTCTCGAAATAAATCTCGAACACGAGCAGCACCAAGACCTGAACGAATAGAAGTTAAAAAAAAGAAAATTTTCTTTTCTAATTTCACTTACCGCCAATGACTTCAACAAATTCTGATCCGGCCATGTAAAGAAACGGTACACCAGCTTCAGCAGCAACTGCTTTAGCTAGTAACGTCTTACCAATACCTGGGGGACCGAGAAGTAAAGCACCCTTAGGAACTTTTGCTCCTAAATCCTAAAACAAATTATCTTCAAGTGACTCTCTTGTTCAAAACAAAAAGAAGAATATTTTCATACAATAAATTTTTGTGGAGATTTCATATATTCAACAAATTCCATAACTTCTTGTTTAGCTTCTTTCATACCAGCAACATCGCGAAATGTGATTTTGGGTATAGTTACTTTTATATGCGGATCAACCATGGTAAATTTTGCTTTCGTCTGTAATTAAAAAAACTAGAATAGTTTCTATTTGATAAATATAAACATACCATCATATCCATTGGATTGGCAAAATTCATTTTAACACGAGATTTGAGAAAAGCAAAGATGAGTACAAGAGTTGAAAGAAAAAATATAACCATTGGCCATTGACTAAGAAGACAAACATATTCGAATATTTCGTTTAATGATCCTTTCCACTGTGAACATTTTGTTTTTACAGCACCTAATTTACTTAACCAAAATAACCCAATTTTCTCATCTAGTTGATTACATCTCATAAGAACTACTGCGTCAGAAATTCGTGAGTAAGAATATACTTCTGCTTTATATGAATCATTTTCTTAGAGATTTCTGTACCTAGACATGAAGGAAACAATTACATCAAATAAAATGATTACTATTTCCACAAAATTTCCCGATGATATATTAATACCTATGAAGACAGAGGCACTTTCAATCTCGAAATAGAAACACAAGAACTAATTTGTTGAAACTACCATTGAAGTTTATAGAATAATATTCTATCAGTTTAAATAGATTATGTAATATATTATATAAAATAGAACTCAGTAACCCACTAAAGAAATCGAAAAGCGATAATGATGTGAAGAAAACAAAAAAAAATGCTCACAATGAAGATGTATTAATATTAAACAAACCTATTTCGTGTATAACTAACTAGTATTCGACTTGTTGGATCAATATTTAGATCTGCTTCAACTTTTCGTAGTTTCTCTTCAAATTTATCAACATTACTTATTTTCATGACAAATGTATCTCGATCGAAAAGCTAAAATAAAACAGTTCATTTTTCGTAGAAAAAAGGACAACTTAAAGAATGTTATTATTTTACTTTTCGTCCTTTTACAACAGGTTGTGGATGTAGTTTTACATAAGCAAGTTCTTCTTCGATATGAATAACAACTTCTTCAACCTAAGTTTTGTTGAAAAAACAGGATTTTATTTATTTTTGTCAATAAACGCATATAACTAACCTCTCCTTTCGATAGCATATCTTGAACAAATTCATTCCAGGATATATAACCTTGACTGAGACCATTCGCTCCATTTTGTTTATCTCGGCTTGAAGTAAAAAAGGTTAAGATCATAGATATGAGAAAAATGGTAAATATTATTCGCGGATTTATTGGAGGAGGACCTGTTGGTGGTTGTTGCTCTTTATTTGGATCATCATCTTCAAAGAAAAAGTTTTACAAATTATTTAAATAAATAAGTATATATATATATATATTTTTTTACTACTTGTCGATGAACTTTCATTATCAGATAAAGCGTTTCTTCCACTTCCAGGTTCGGGTGGAAAATTCCGCGGATCACTTTTTATTGATGACATCACTATATTGAATAGAACGATGTGTCTACAGTCTTGTTTAGAAAATGCTTTACTTAGAAATTCTTTCTGGGTCATTGAGAATGAACGTAGAATGCTGTTGAACCATTTTTGAAATGGCTATAAAAAAGAATAAGAAGAATACATTGAATTTAATATGTTGAATCACATACTCTATTATTTTCGATTAAGTTTTTTATTAATCTTGAAGTTGGTTGAATATTAGAAGTATTTAATTGAAGAATAGGCTATAATATACAAATATTTACATTAGATCAAAATTTTTTCGCAAAAATCAAAACTTATTAGACTAGTCTTATTTTGTCCACGATTTATTTACATCGATTGATAAAAGTCTAGAGTATCTGAAAATATATTCTAATCTTTAAATGATTATGGTGAATAAGACCACATTTGTTTCGTTAACCTTCTTTTGTCATAATCGAATTAGATGTAATTCCGCGAGGTTCTTATGGAATCGTTCTCTATAAAAAATCTTCAATGGATGCTTTTACTCATTATCGCAATTTTCAGAATATTATCAGGATCTTTCTCTGATTGGATTTCAACACAAAAAAATACGACTTTATCTGCCCTTATAGTTTGACTGTCCGTGCTATTCATGAATAATTTCTAAAAACAAAATTCCGATTGATTCTACGACAAGTCTGAATGATCTAAATAGTTTGAGAACTATAATGAACGATTTTATCGTCATATTGAAGTGTTAAAAATGAAAGAAAATCTACTCCCAAACCTGATATATTGTTAAATATAGAATGCCTGTTTTTCTCTTATGAAACTGGGCTTCTCGGTTGCTCGATTTGAAACATTTTATTAAACAAAGCAAACGTATTTCTTTAGCAATAAATTATTTACTTGTCGTTGTTGATGCTGATATGCTGCAGACGTAGTGTATAATAATGAATGATCAATAATATGTGATAAACGTTTCAATTGAAACTGTTTAATACAATTCAGACGTGATGACAAATTCATTATACTCAAATATCTAGAGAGAATGATGTTTTATATCTCGATTTCTATATTCTTTCTATATATTGTTGTTGTTTAGAATTTTATTTTATTTTTTGTCTCTTCTTATTTGTATTAAAACAGAAAACAAACAAAGCGGATGATGTTTAACAATGTTCTTGTATGATGATGACAACAGCATTGCTTTAAAATCGTAATTTTTGGAAAAACCATTTGTGTTTGCCTGTTTTGTATCTACAATGAACGAGAAACAAGAATAAGTTGAAAAAAAATAATAATATGATTTTATTTCTTTACCGTTCTTCGAATTTATCTTTTACATCACGAAGAGCTTTTCGTCGAAGACCAGCATCCCGGAATACTTCCTTATTGATTAAACTTTTTTCAAAGTTAATATCAACGGTGTATCTATAAAAAATCAATTTTTTTTAATCGTATTACTATTGTCAAAACAAAAATCTATTTACCGAGTAGCCATCAAGTGATTATAGTTAACAACTTTAACAAAGGTTTTAATTTTATTACGGCGTGCTTGTTTCTTTTTTCCCATTTTCTTTGTTACCTTACGTGGATAGCGGCCAATACCAGCAATAAGTGCATGACCGTAACCTCGTTCGTTACTACCTTCATCGTATGGCTAGAGAATGAAATGTGTTTGCAAGAAACTAAATGAGATTAAAAAATATCATACTTTAATAACCACAGCCTTACGTCCGGCATATCGGCCGGCTAAGACTATGACTACTTTTTGGGTTTTCATGATTTTCACCATGATTGATGTTATTAACGGAAAATCTGAAAAGAAAAGAGTTCTTCAAAAAGGCTGGAACGTCCAAAAAAGAATAACAATAATAACAAGTAATTTTGGATGATGAAAAGTTGTATCATTTGATTGGTTGATATTTTTGGCGTGTGAGCCTCTGCAAACTGTAGATGGAGAATCTCGATCGGATATTTAATTGTACAAGTAACTAACCAATCGGTAATTAAGCTGAAATAAATAAGTATAAGTAAAGTATACTTTTCGTAGTTATTATTTGTAAATAGATATGTTGCCTCCTTGATTTCCTATTATTAACTATCTATATATGAAATTAACCGTAACTTCCGATAGATAGCGTCCATTGTCAGACTTAATATTAAAATATACATCGCATGTCTATTTTTGAAATGCTTTTGCTATGGATTAATAATAATTATTCAATATGAAAAATGAAAAAGCTATGAGTATATAATTATAATTGAAATCTCTAATTACTAAGATCAATAATCTCACCGGAACTTCTGCAAAAGTCATAAGGCGTGAAAAAACAAATTCTTGAAATTAATGAAACGTGTAATCAATATTATAGGTTAAGATACCACTTGATTTTGTTTCCGATTATCCCTAAGCGTTTCTGATTGGAACTCACAGAAATTTGACTGACAATCACAGGAGAAATCCGGAAACTTTCCGGTTCGAAACCGGTCAGTATTCATTCAACTGATTAACACAAAATTAACTTATCAAGGGATTTTGTTAGCTTCGATAGAAATCTTTGTTATTATCATCTTCAGTGATGGAATATGTCGAAAGATTTATGACTTTCTTATAAGAGAAAAGTACGATGACAATAAATTCAATTTCATATTATAGCCTTTCGCTCTTGTATTGATCAAGAAGTGTATTGAGTAACTTCGAAATTTGGCCGTAGATCGGCAAGACACAATTTTGTGAAAAACATATTCAAACTCCAAAGTGTAACTAATAAAGTCAGATTGAAATTTACAGTAACATGTCGATAAAACGTAACTGAATGAATTAAAATTTTTGCTACTCGCACTGTTGATTAGATCATGAAATGAAGGTTTTAGAGTACTTCTAAAAATCGAACATTCATTTTTCGAACTGGAATTGGTGTATCGCGTTACAAAGATTTAAATGCATTCTACTGACATCTGCTCTAGACTTTTCCAGCATTCGCTAACGTATCGGTTGGGTGCCAAGTGAGTCCGAAACCTTGGAAGTTTAACCAGAATAATACTTTTGTATTAAATACTAATTAAGCTATATAAATTCTAATCTGTTTATCACTTGCTGATAAATAATTTCCAATAATTGATGCATATCTTTATTGATTTTTTATGATAATATTGGCAATCCAAGTTGTATCATAGTAATGAGTATGTAAAATGATTAGTTCCGGAAAAGTAAAAACCAAGGATGCTACAGTAGACTATGAATACATGCATAGGATGAAAGGAAAATTTAGAAAAATCTTGTTTTTACTGTTAGTCATGATAGAAGATCTGTACTAATTTTTTCCAACTATAATTGTATGCTACCGATTCAAATCCATATTTTTTGTAGAATTGTTATTTAAAGCTTATCCTGGATTTGTTGAATTATGGTTGCTTTCCAAATATCTTGATATGTCTATTTCTCGGCACTCAAATTTCTGAAAACTAATTACAACTACTTATGCTTGATAGACAGAATTCTCCATCATGACTTGATAACTTCGCATAATTCCAATAATTAGTTTGTAGGCATACATTTCTGATTCAGTCGATACATTAACGTCAAAAGAATTAAAGGCTTCTATTCATTTTGATGTATAAATCTTTGAAGATTACCCTCTAATTGATTGATTAGATTATAATTTTCTGTTAAACTAATATAGACGTAACTGTATATTTTCTATTTCTTTCTTTTTTCCTTTTTGGTTGATACGTACGAATTAGGTAGATACTACTAAACTAGTCGATTTCTCTGTATTCTAGTGTAGATATATATTTTTTTATTTTAGAAAAATATTTCCGTCTCAAAATTAATTGTCTGGAAACAGCAGATTTAAAAAGATATTAATGATAGAACAGTTTATAGACATGCTATTTAAAAACATGTGAGAAATAATTCTACAGAAAAATAGTTTATAATATCAATTGATGAAATAAAACATAGATGATAGTACATCGACTAGAGCAAAAGTTGGTTTAAAAGATAAAAATAGTACAAAAAAAGTTCCACAGTGAGATATTTTCCTTTTTAATCTTGTAAGAAAATACATGAAAAAACTTATGGCAAGATTTATCGATCTAGAATCTAGGTATAAATGTGACTTAATTGATAGAATAAATAGTAACTTCACTTTGATTGAAGATAATTCATCTTAATAGACAAATTGACATCAGTGAGCAGAATAAAACATGAACATATCATGAAATAATCTAGATTTTATGTCAAGGGGGAAATAGCAGACTTGAAGTAGCTCAGAGTATCACTCAAGTAGCACAAAGTTAGAACAAGTAACTTCAGATAACTTCAAGTAAATGTGAAGTTGAAATGTACGTGAAAGTAAATTACTTGAAGTAGCTTAAAGTACTTCGAAGTACATCGAAGTAGCTCAAAGTAACTTCAAGTCCAAAAGTTCGCTGTTTCCTCCTTGTTTTATGTTCCTATCAGATTTGGCAGATGTTCGCATGTCTAATAATTGTCTGTTATTTAAAGCTGCAAAACATTTTCTTCATACCCAATAGCTATACAATTGATAATATCTGCTAAGAAAGTAATACAACAACAATCACTTTCTTATAGATCGTACGAATAAACACAATAAAGAATCCTACAGTTTGACTAAGAAAAAGATTTGATGCCATGCAATTTTCGTAAAGCTTTGAATTGTTAAACTAAAATCATAGAGATAATTTTATACTTATTGCTCTTCTTTTGTTTTAGATGTAAAATCAATGTCGAATATCTTTGGAAGATACTGGAAAGCACTTGCTACTGCAAGTGCATCAATGACATCGTATTATTTTCTGTCCAACAGTGATTATTCTCAGAAAAAGAATTCTTTATTATCTGTATTCAAAATTCAAGCAGCAGAATATGTAAGTCAAATTTGATTCCTCACTAAGTTAATTACATTTTTTCATGTGTCAAGGAACGACGGAATGCTGGTAAAACCTTATCAAAAACTTGGCAACTCGAACGAAGAAAAAATATTGACGACGACAACGAAGATGATGATGAAGATAAGGATGAAAATGAGAAAGATGATTTAAGTCGAACAGAAGAGAAGATCAAAAATATTCGTGAAAAACGTTTTTATGATTTTGCTTCGATTGAATATGATGAAGAAATATTTATGGTAATTTCTTTTTTAAACTTACATTTATTTTTATCGAAAACTTTGATGATAGACACCAGTCGATTTTCTTGAATCCGTTATTGCAGAACGCCCTAGACGTACGAAAGAAAAAATTCTTGTTCCATGTGATTCTAATTAATTTTTCTATTAGCTCGTATTGGTCGCCGACAACTGACAGACTCTATGGTTGATTCTATTTTGTACAATACACCACCAAAACATCGAGGATCTAATAGATTTTTTCGAAATCTTGAAGATACTGGTAAAATTAAGAATATTAGTGTTTTCTTTTCATTTTCATGTAATGAATAGGTCTAATCTCATATGCAGAATATTTATTTCTTTGGGTGATTTTAACAAGTAAGACATGAAATTTTCGTATCAACAATATTCATTTATTTATTATTTTAGAACCTTCCACACAATTTGAAATAGTATTTGCTTTGTTTGATATTGATGGTAGGACTTTAAAATGATTATAATAATCACTGTGAAAACGTAACAAAGATCTAACTAATTGCTCAAAAGAATATATCATAGAGTGCAAGTTTTACTCTTCTCTTTTTGGATCTCTAAAAAAACTACTTTATTATCCAAAGATATTCTATGAAACACATGTTGCTAGTTATAGGTCTTTCTTTAAAAAAAAGTATCCAAATCAAATAGTGCATTACAAACATATTTCTTTGGCAGTTTTGATTCCAGAAGAAATATTTTATTCATCTATTGCACGCAATAGTGTCTACAAAAACGTTAGACCATATAAACGGATAACGATCATTTCTGACCTAGCGGAACAAAAAGAAACATTTACAAAATTCTATATAATTGTATATGAACATACGATCATTTTATACGATCTAATCACTGTTATGTGTTCCTTTTAAAAAATCTTTTCGTTAATAAAAATAAAAAGTGAATAATTGAATTAAGTACAAATTTGAAATGACTTGATTATATATATATATATCTATATATAGGTAATCAATTAGTGGATAAGCATGAATTTCTTGTGGTAAGTTTCAAAAAATTGATTCTCAAGGCATAAAACTATTCTTTTTATTTTCAGTTTGGAAGAGTAATGAGTGATAAACGTATGATACGTCGACAATCAAAAAAACATTCTACAAGAAATTCGAATAGGACTTCAACTAAAACTAATTCTTTTCATGTAAGTGCAGCACGTGTCATTTACTTTTCTTATAATTTTCTATGGTCAATGGTGTTAGAAGAAAAATGATTCTTCTTTTTTTATATTGAAGCTGCTCATATATTTAAATGATTTATTTAATGAAGGATCATAATCCGAAAAAATTCCAATAAATAATCGACTCATAAAAAAGATTTAGTATCGTACGTATTCATGCAATAGGAAATGAGAGCCTGTACATTTAACGCTTGAGAATAATTTGATATTGTGCTTAATAATCAATTTATACTTTTAATCTATAATTTTGATATGTATGAAACAAGCAGATATTTTTATTTTCTAGTTTGATGATATTGAACGAACAGATACAACATTACTTGTACATTTTTTTGGTAAAAACGGTCGTGATACATTGAATTATACAGAATTCAAACGGTACATATAAATAGACACAGAGTAAATTTTATCTTGTTGGTGATATAGTTTTATGGAAAACCTTCAAACAGAAGTACTTGAAATTGAATTTCATCAATATTCACATGGTTTCAAAGCAATATCTGATTTGGGTTTTGCTGAAATGCTTTTATGTCACACAAATTTTGATCATGATACCAAAAAATTCATATTAAAAAAGGTTAAAACATACAGTGATCAACGAAATGTATGATGCAGTAAAAAGTTTGTTGAACAATTAATCGAATTGAATTTCTATTGAAATAGGAAATTACATTTGAACAATTTAAACATTTCTTTGCATTTCTTACAAACCTCGAAGAATTTGGTATTGCTATACGTTTTCATCAATTATCAAATAAACCGATATCACAAGGTAAACATTTCTCTCAATACGAATAGAATCAAATCGTATTCTTTCTTATTAGCTGAATTTCAACGGGCTGTTAAAATTTCAATGGGTTTTGAACTTGAGTCTCATCTGATCGCTCTTATTTTTCGCATCTTTGATAGTGATAATGATCAACATTTGTAAATCATTTTAATTTTTGAAACATTTTTGATGATTGATATAAAGCTCTTGTTTCTTATAGAAGCTATGACGAATTTATGACAGTGATGAAAGATCGACTTTCTCGTAATTTTCAAGTTAGTTAATTAGTGGTCTCTTGATACGGCTCGATTTATGTGTTTTTTTCTCTATAGGCAAATGATTATAGGGAATTACCGGCTTCGAAATTTGATCAATTTAAACACTGTGTTCGCGAACGAGCTAAGCGTGAATCTATATTTGCGTTGAATTAAATGATGCTATTGGAGAATGAGTGATTTGCATGTAGTTGTCTCCTTGCATCCTTCATGGTAATTAATCTGATAGTTTTCTAAATTTTTTAATTAATAAAGAATCCCGCTATTCTACATTCCTTGCTTGATGTTGTGCAAGTATGCCTAAAATAATGTGATGAACAAAGACGCTTCGGCTTGGGGAACATCCATAAAGGACGTCCGATCAAAAGGGCGGAGCAGGACGGAAGGGGGGGGGGACGCTGACGAAGCCGGACGTCCGGAAAACAGCTTTCAAATTTTTAATTTGTGTCTTCAAATTTTGACTGAAAATCACGCTTTTGTGAGTAAGGGTTTATCAAAGCAAGTCTCATTGGTTTAATCTGACAACTAAGAAGATTCTTACTACTATTATTCACTGAGTGCATATTTATTTCGTGTATGTAAGCTCCACCAATATATGCTTTCTGTTTCAAGAATAAATATTTCATTTAGCGCAATCAGGTTGACTTGTTGAAAATTATGGAACTTGCCCATGTCCTGAAATCGACGATTTTTTTTGAAAATCGTGATTAATCGTCAAAAGGGCGGCGACTTCGAGGATATGGGTGGCCGCCTAGTAAATTTGTTGAAGAATGAAAACTATGATGATCAGTATCATAAACTAAAATATTGTTTTGTTTAATTTTTTCGTCTTTTTTGTACTTCTCTGCTATACAGATATTTTTCTATTTAATTGCCTGAGGTTTGGTAATGATTTTAAATGAAATTTCGAATATAACAGTAAAATAAATGACTGACATGAGGGTGTGGGTGTGAGAGTGTGGATGTGTGTGTCTGTTGAAGAACTGATAGTATCAATGGTTTTGGAAGACGGAACAAGGAATAGAAAAACATGCATCAATGAGTTCTTCCAGCAGCTGTAAAATCCGTCCACGATATGATAGAAAGTAGCTAAAAATATCAACCAGATGACTCAAAATTTCACAATGTTGAGAAGAAACACTCCGACAATTGGATTCAATCAGATCCTACAGCAATTCAATCGTATTTTCAGCTGAATTTCTATCAAACTGACGAATTCTTATCTGACTCTGAGTTGAGGAACAATATTCGGATTAGATGGAACCTACTACAGGATTCTAGCTGACTACTAATGTTGGCATTAGGTACTAAGTAGTGCTCCACTAATTATGTAGGACTTAACCGCTGAACCCATCAATAGCTCCAAAACCTAAAATCCCATTGGATTCTGTTGGATACTAGAATCTTAGAGGATTCGGTCGGACTCATTCACATATAGGCGTATCACTTAACTCAAGCATGGTTAACTTATCAATTTCCTTCATTCATCTCACAGAATAGTTGACCATCAATTACATCTGGCTTATTTTGACTAGATTGCAGTGTATGGAATGAACTGGAGTCAAACAACAATAACATTCGTCACTCTTACACGGTCGAGATAGGTCGTATTCTATCTTGCCGGTTACGTACATTTTCTTTGTTCAAACTGATCGAATTTACTTTTAAAATTAATTCGAAACAAACGCAATTTTCAAATTATTTTTGGAAAATATTAATTAAGATTGGTACTCCAGGCGTTGATACGTCAGGTGTATCTTAATTATGCCCCATAAAAAAGGAGCAACAGGTGCAAAGAAGCAAGGACAAACTGACATTAATCTTACTAATGCACAACAAGGTTAAACAGCAGTACACAGGTCGAACAGTACCGTCCGTATACGGCCGTTTACGGTTACTTTACGACTATTTTCCGGGTGAAAGTTTGCCGTAATATCTGGCGCAGCAATACGGACCGTATGATCATAAGAGTACGGAGCACAAGCAGCCGTAAACAATGAAAATTCAGTCCCGTTTACGGTGCCGTATTAGTGTGCCAGGTATTACGGGCAAATACGGTCTATTTACTGCCGTAAATATACCGTTTTGACATTGTTTACTGTCGATAAACAGACCGTAAACGAGTCCGCTTTGATCAACCCGGGTAGCTGATGTTCGAGGCACAATGGCAATGAGTCATAGCCTAAGAACAAAGGCACCTGCTGAAACAAAGTCTTCTTCAGGAACAAAGGCACGCTTTGAAAAAGGTATCAAATTTTAGCATCGCGCCTCTAATTCTCGAGAGCGTTAAGTTAAATAAGTTACAATTAAATGATATTTTGAAACAACATTTAAAAGACTTACGAATTTCTGATATGCAGCTAAGTCGAACAGGAACTTTCACAATATATGCAATCGATGTCAATTAATTTAATCGTCTGTTAAATGAACTGACATCAATACTTGCAACAAATGGACAGCTCACAGCAAACATCTATGTACCTCGTTCCATTCAACGCATAGAAGATACAGAAAAAGACGCGCGTTTGTTAAAAACGTCGACTTAGCATTTCCCGAGAGTCGAATAACTGAAGCAATGAAGAACGTTGAACTTAATGCTGTGGATGTTGTTCGACTTACGAATAGAACCAAAACCATGCCAACTACAACCATCAAAATTACATTTATCGATCCTCAAAATCGAAATACATTGATATATACCAGTTTACAGGTGAGTTCAATGCACATCAAAGTCGAAGTAGCAACACCAAACCAGTGCAATGCTATTTATGTCTAAAATACAATCATATGTAGCAAAGTAATGCAAAACTAAGCAACAGTTATGCGCCCGATGCAGTGATAACCACCAAATGGATCAATGTACCGCTGCTTTAGATTTGCTGAATCGCTGCAATTGTAAAGGCAATCACTTGGCCACATCAAAGGATTGTTCGAGTTATATAGAACAGGACAAAAGATTGGAAATTTTGGTCAGTCAATATACATCGTCTTACAAAATGGCGGCAATACCAGCGTTAAATGATCTTCAATAATATCTAGGGATGAACCAATTACAACCAATTCCAATTCCAATTCCAGTTCCGACCAATTCCAAGTCAAGAATTGGAATTGAATACGTTGGAATTGGAATTGGTGCATCCCTAAGAATATCCAATATTACCAAGCATCTCACAACGATAACAAGAACATCTACACAATGATATCTTGGAGCAACTAGTCAATACTCTGCCCAAAAACATTGAAAAGATTACTGAAGCAACGACAAGTCGTTTAATGAAATCTCTCCTGCAAAGAATCAAGAAAATTGAAAAACAATTGCAGAAGTCGCAAATATCATCAACGACGACGATACGGATATAGATTCGATTTCTGATTCGAACAGTGACAATGATATAAAATTATTAAACAACAGTAAGGTCAAACAACAACCAACACAATCTTCAGTTACAACTAAACCTGTAAAGTCAAAGATCATTCCTTCATCCACATCAATTGAAACAACAACACAGTCAACACCTATTACTACCGATACTTCAACCAAAACCCAACGTAAACCCAAAACAACATCTAACGCAGTCAAACGAAATCGCTCTCCCAACAGCTCGTTAGATTCCACTACAGCTGATAATAAAAAATTAAAAACAAATATTAATGATGATTAGTGTTTGTCATATTACCATTAATTCAATCAAAAACCACAAAGATCAAGTTCTTGCTATATTCTCCAAATACGATGTCATCTCTGTAAATGAAACTAACCTGAAAAGTGTTCAACCATTCTCTTTTAAAGGTGATAAAATTTTCAGAAACGACGAATAGGAAAACCTGGTGGAGTATTACTTGGAATCAAACAAAATATCAAATGTAGTGAAATTATTGCTCTTGAAATTGCTACACAGTCACTAATGAGTGTATCAATTTCTTCGATTTATGTTTCACCAACAACAAAAAATCCTTTTCAACATCTTCAATGAACTGTACAACCTAAACTGCAACTGCATCATCGTAGAAGACCTTAATGCAACATTATTTAATATGGGATCAAGAAAAACAAATGCAAGAGGAAGACAGTTACAAGAGGTAATCAATGAAGGATATATCGACTGTATTGATGATATTAGTACAACATTTGAAAAGAATGATTATGAAGAAAAGATTGACTGGATACTAGTCAGTCAACCACTTTATTCATTAATATCAAACGTTGAAGCACATCCAATAATAGGCACCATAAGTGGACACGAACTATTAACCTTTGATATACCAATTGGAATTGAACCTAAACCAGCATCTCCACGAATATCCGTAAACTTCGACGCAACAAATTGGCCAAAGTTTAGAAATATACTAAATGAACAACTAATGCTTTGGAACAAACATCGTCACATTACATCATCGTCAGATATAGAAAAATATACGACGTTTATCACCGACGGAATTAGAATAGCAACACAAGAAGTCATACTAACATCGAAACAGCTGAATACAAATATTAGATTAAGTGAAGCGACCAAAGATCTGATCCAGCTCAAGCACTAAACTCATCATAAATGGAAAAAGACTGTAGAAGATGGCGAAAAACTACAATATTATAAATACAAGATGTTATTAAAAAATTCACTTAGAAACGACAGAAAAATCAACTTCAACAAGCTTATCTCGTCACTATATCAAAAGAAAATGTACTCGGACTCAATATGGCTTACGGTCCGCAAGTTTCACAACAAGCGAATAAAACAAAGTCATTCTAACAACATCAAATACAACAACGTGACTGCAACATTAGGCAAGGAAAAGCAGACCTATTTGCTGAATATTTCCAAAATGAAGTCTACGTCAAAGCTCCTGACACATTATCGTTTCATCAGTAAGTGACAAGACAAACGAACAACATTAAAAACGGATCTGCTAATACGAAACAAAACAAGTGGAAGAGGATCACAACAAAAGAAGTTAAATCGAATATACAACAACTGCGAAATAGCTCCACTGGGTCGGACAACAACCACAACCGATGCCTGAAGAATCATACTGAATCACTTATTCAACATCTAACTAAATTATTCAACTCAATATTAAATATGGGTTATATTCCAGATGCATGGAGAAATGCCAACATTATACTACTGTTAAAGACAAATAGCACCCATCAAGTTATCGCCCGATTAGTCTTCTTAGTTGTCTCGGTAAACTCTTGAAGAAAATACTCAAGCAACGACTGATGGTTATACTTGAACGACGTATCATCTTACCAGAACATCAAGCTGACTTTCAACCACGAAAAAGCACCTTAAACAACATCATAAGGTTGACAAAATATGCTCAAAATCAGATGCACGCATCTGACTGTCGTCGCCATGCAGCAGTTATATTATTTGATATAAAAACTGCTTTTGACTCCGTCTGTAACGATGGTCTAATCTACAAATTAAATGAATTAAACTTCCACATTATTTAACAAATTTTCTAATCTTCTTCGTACAGAATAGAACTGCTGCAATCGAAATTGAAAATACACTTTCCAGATCATTCAACCTCAATAGTGATACTCGACAAGGATCTCCGTTATCACTATTACTTTACATAATATGTGCGGCAGACTCGATGAATGGTATACCACAACATACAGAATATGGATTATTTGCCGATAACACTGCACTTTGGACATCATCAAACACAATAACAAGCCTTAGTTCCAAGTTACAACAGTCTGTAGATGAATTCCAAAGTTGGTGCAAATCATGGAAACTTAAACTTCAACCAACAAAAACGAAACTAATCTACTTCACCATTCATCCACAAAAAAGTTTAAGAATCCATTGTCAGTTCAAATAGATGATATAGTCATTAAACCATCCAATTCAACAAGATATTTAAGCATTATTATCGCAAAACGTTGAATTAGAAAAACCATCTTCATCATATTGAATCGAAGATTCCTGGTCGTATCAGCCTGCTTCGTTTTTTGAATAGAGCAGCTTACGAGTCAAAAGACAAAATTATGATTAACATCTTCAAATCAATAGCAAGATCGATTATCATCTATGACTATCCAATATTGCCTACAGCTAACGATCAAATATGGGAAAAACTACAAATTATGCAAAACAAAGCCATTCATGCTGCATTAGGATTACCCATTTATACATCCGTCGATTATATACACAAACTCATCAACATACTCAAAATTAAAGAATATGCAGTGACACTTCTGCAAAGTTATACTCAAACAGCATCATCAAACAATGACCAACTTTTAAAAACCAATCTTCAAGAAATAGCTAACAAATTATAAAAATAAATCACTTACCCATGCTATATATTATATATAGCATCGTCATTACCGATCATTATTGAGTCAACCAAATCCATATAATAAACGTTATATCGGACTCTTCGACTTCAACATTGCATCATATGCCACATGATAACAACTTCTATCGTATCACCTCTTTTCACGAGGCATAAGACATCTGTCATGCGTCTCGCCGTTTCTCTTCAGCCTTTTACAATTTACAATTAGTTCTTGCTTTTTTCTTTTCTTTATATTAATATCCGAATAGAGGCTTTGTCTCCAAAACAAAAAAAAATAACAATAAGGATAATATTGATAGTCGAAATAAATTTTTCTATCGAAAAAATTGAAAAAAACCCTAGTCAACTCTCCCTAGAAGAATCCCCAGGGGGTTCCCTGACAAATCCGCGGGAACTCACGACAGGGAGTCCCTAGGGATTTCGTTGTTTTACGGGGATTCACCGGGAAGTCGTCGGGGGAGAGTGGACTAGGGAAGTTTTACATTCTGTACTCGATGTTACTGTATACTTACATGAAAAAGCCTCTATTTATTCAATAAACTATACCATTTCGCGTAGCATCTCAAGTACTATATCTTTTAATTAACAACAATTGCTTTAAACCAAAGCATCATAGTGAAGAAATTCCAAAAATATGGACAAGGTGATTCTTCACGGATCGAACACTTGTGAATTATTCAATTGAGAAAATAATGCGAAAAAATCTTCAAGTATGCATTAATATTGATTATATTCAGTTTTGACGTGATACCAACGGTGTAGTGCCGGTAGCGGCAAAGTACTCCGGTTCTAGTGATAAATAATTATAGAAAGTATTTCCTACTCAAACTCGAACTCTTTTTTAAAGGGAGTCAAAAATTGTGCAGAAACAAATAATTTTTACAGCACCATCTATAATGAAAAATTTATCGCATTACTGGGACCGATTTGGGCTCTGTGGCTGATGCAGGTGACTCAGGCACGTCAACACTATAGGAAAGCACCGAAGTTGTCGAAATTCTGCTGGTTTTAGCAGACTTAAAAAATATTCAGCCTTTTTGATACACTAAAATATGATGCGCTATATTCCGAAAAACCGGCGGTATACCGCCGGTATAGCGCACATTATACCGAACGATCAACCGGCGGTCTACCGGTGGTTTTTTTCCGATTTATCATATGGGATGTTTCAGATGAATATACGTAAATCAGTGTGTCGTAAACAATAGAAAATAATAACGTTTCTTTATGATACTCATCTTCCTTATTTCAGATAATACTTCCATGGTGTCGTCTAATACATTGGCCTCATAATTCCGATAATATATGAAGTCGATATAAATCATTCATTTTATTACTATCGAAACACTTACTCTATATCCTATAATGTAGATCTAACAGCACTTATTGTATTACAAGTTCGAAAAATTCCGATGGGTTTCATGGATGTTAGACTGTGAAAGATATTTGTAAACAAGAAGTGCATACCATTGAAATTTTTCTTTGTGGTACAACAGAATAAATCCTGTTTTCTTTAAAATAACTATTAGATGCAGAGCAATTCGATTTGCACAAGTTCAGCCAGCTCATTGTTGATAAACGATTATTGATACAATTTCTCGACAAGGATGCACTCTTTTTTACGTAGAATGCTAAATGATTTAATTTATGAGGCATGTCTCAATTATTATCAGAGTTAAATCGAAACAAGATTTTCATTTATAGTCAGAATTATACTAAAGCTAAGAGTAATTTGAACTCAGTGAGAAAAATATCAGTATAAACCTTTAAGATCTTCGACTAAACTGTTCATCATCATGTTCCTTTTCTATTATGAAGTTTATTCAAGAATCTAAATAGACAAAACTTTGGCGTGGCTAATTATTGGAAAACAATTCCGGTTATTTATTTGAGCATTATTTGAGATAAAAAGCAATCCACAAAAAAGTGAATATCATCTCTGGTACATGTGTCTTTAACTTTTCGAACAAGCAGACAGTTCTACTTTTGTTATACATAGGAAATGATATTTTCCTATAATTTCACTGAATTGAAAATTCTATTTTTATTGCTAATAATTAGAAATATTCATTTTCTACTTTTACAGTGGGATATTTCACAATAAAAACGGTTTATTTTATTTTATTCTGATTTCACTAAAATACACAATCTCTTCATTATTTTGAACAAAATATTGAATTTTTACATAAGCATAGTGAAACAAGAGATTCGTTTGATTGAAATGTTACGGGTAAATTGTATTCATGCAAAAAAATAATAAAGCCAATCATGGATCAAACACAGGTAGAAATGCGTGCAAATATATAATTATGATCAGGATATTTTGCATATATCGGTATTTGAACCTGAGTTCAAGTCAATATTGTCAACTTTTTGAAGATTTACGTTGAATAAATAATTGATGATAACTCGAACCATATAACCTGTTGAACCACCAACAAGTTGGATGGGAAGATTATAGAAATCTTTATATGGATCTGTTGAATTTGTTTGCTGTTGAAATAGTTTAACAGCTTCCTGTATTAGATAGTCGGCATCAAGTGTTTGACTGAAGCGTAATTCAGCATTACGTTTCAATAAAACATTTATTAATTCAAACATCTAAAATATATCGACAAGCATAGAAGAAATAAACTACATATGTCATTTACTTCGACAACAAGACATCGATAGGCTGGATCAGATATTTTGCTAAGCATTTCTTCAATTTTCAAAGAAAAATTTAATTCATAATCAGTCATGTCCGATAAAGTGGGTTGCTAAAAAGAAACACACCATATATTGTCGATTTAGTTTTAGTTCATAAGAATTTTACTTGTGGAAGAAAAACACCACACAATTTTATACCACCAGGAGTTCGTTCAAGTATTGACCAAATATGTTCAAAAAAATCAGATGGTACACGACATAATGCTCCATCCATCTGACGCTGTTGAAACGATGAACTAATTTTAGATAAACAATTAAATTTATTATTAACTAAAAGAACATAAATCTGTTTACCGTTGATCAATTTCACCGCCTGGTAATGTCTGCTGTTGTGACTCGGTGGTCAAAACGAAATAAAGTAGCTGTTTGATTTCATTGGGTGATACTGTATTCAACGTCTGTTCAAAATATTATATAAAAGAAAATTTCAGGACAATATGAAAATAAGTCATTTACCACAACATCGTCAGCGTCATTTTTCAAATGTTCTAAACTGAGTTTCATTGCTTGAAGAATCCATCTATTCATTAAAATAAGATTTTAGAATAGAACAAATTTTATACTTATTTCCCAGGGGGGGGGGGAAGTAACTGATTTCAATAGCCGAAATCATCTGAAATCAGTTACTTCCCTTTTCAAAGGGATAGTAAAAAAAGTGAGCTATTTATTACCATAGCATCACTTCTACTCTGTATAAATAATTTTATGAATCTCATCATTAAAGTTTCTTTTCTGCTTAAAATATTCAAAATATCTTATCGAAAAATCTTCTAATACAAGTATAGTGTTTCTTACCCGAGTCTTAGTTTGAGAATACCATTAAAGAGTTGCTAAAAAAACATTCGAGTTAATTTTTAAAAACAATTTGAATATTTTGAACTAACCGGAAATGTAGACATAAAAACTGAAACGTCAATAAGCAATTCTTGTAAAAGCACAGCATGAAAAATGCTACGATTAAATACGTTTTCACCGTAGATTATCTTAAAAATTTCATTCGGACGCATCTGCAAAACAACGAAAAAATTGGAAAAAAAATAGTCAATTATAATTTTAACATACGGGATTATCAATAATTGATTCTTCATAACCGAAAACTCCAAGAGTAACCTTAAATAACATGGAAAAAATAAAATCAAGAACTCATTTTTTTCTAATATGGAGACTTACTGTTTTTCCTCGTACGAGTAAAAGTGTCACTGATGGTGCTAAACTATCAACGACTTTATGTAAAAGACTAGACACAAAACGAATAACAGCCCTAGAAACAAAAATGTTTTGTTTACGTTTAATTTCCCTTTTTATTTTCATTTGTTTTCGATTACCAATGTTGCCATGTGGCCGCTTCTTTCAAGAGATGTTCGAGATGATTTCTAACACGATAGTTGTCCCTAATCATCCAATCAAGACCACCACGTCTATATAATTCATATGTAGCTAATGCATGTTTTGTCAGTGAACCTAATGCTGTATCTGTATTATTGATAAATTCACGTAATTCGTCGTCACGTTGATTTTTAAATTCCTAAGTAGATAAAAACAGAGATTGACTAGAATTTATCTAAAATGTAAATGCTACGAATTTTTTACTAATGATTAATTATGTAAAAGGCATAAGAATGTCGATTAAAGTAGTTTCTCGTGGTCTAACCAAGTTTCGAGCATCGAGAAACTTACAGGTCATTATAATTGATAGGACTGAAATCTTCTGTATTTAGTATAATTTTTAAGAGTATTACTATTACATTTAAATTGTCTTTTCCCGTATAAAACCGAAAAACAAGATATTTTCGTTGGCATTCATAAATTGGAAAGTCTCATTTTTTCCTAGAAATTTTCTTATTTGATTTAGTCCAATAAAATAAATCAAATCATCTACATACATGATTATTATAATCAATATCTTCAACTATAATAGGTATTTTTGATACATCTGTCAATGACTTATAATGACCAACTTCAGATGTACTTTTGTGTTCATGAACAACAGCAGGCAGCCAATCTAAAGTTGTACACATTGAATTATTTAAAAAATCTAGATGTTCTACACAAGCGCTTGATATTGCAGTCTAGGTAAAAAATATAGTTTGATTTTTTTCCTCATTATTAACATTTAATAAATTACCTGTAGACGTTCAAGTCGCACAAAAATGCTTGATGAAATTTTACCATTACGAATCTGTGTTAATAATTCAAGAAAATCTGCTTTTTGAGGACCTCTGCAACATATGTTTATAAGAAAAATAAGCAGAAGAAATCAATAATTCATACCGAAGATGACGTTCACGTAACATTATCAAATATATTGGTCGACCTTTGAGACGCCAGCATTTCGTGATAAATTCAAAATCACTCTGAATAAATCAAGATATATAATTTCTAGTGAAGGTTTAGCGAGAGAAAAAATATTTTCTTTCAACTGTACACCAACGATGGTATCTTAATGAGTCTTAGCATTAAAAATATCAACATAAAAAAAACTGAACAGCAGATGAGGTTATCTCTTTGAACTTTTCTTTTGTGAAATAAAATTATTTACTCGAATATTATCCAATAATAAAGCCATATCACTTGAAACATAAAAATCATTCGTTTCAAATGTCAATGGATAGCATAAAACCGTTTTTGAACAAATTCGATAAACCTAAAATAAGAGTTTTTTTTTTCAAATCGAATTTTTAAGTTCATTTTATTACTTTGCATGTACCGAGTACGCCAATAGGTCGGTTCGGTCGTCCACTAAAACCAAATTTTTTATTTGCACCTAGATTTGCATATGCCTAAAACATAGAATAAAATAATTCTGTAAATAGAACAAAACATATGAAGAACATACTTTGACTAATTCTGCTGGTGGCCAAATTAAAAGTGGTTCAACTTGTTTTGGTGTTTGTGTTTGAATACCATAGGTTGCTAATACTTGTTGTAAACGAACTGATTCTGATATTGGAACAACTTGAATAACCAAATCGGAGAAAGTAACCTAATAAACATAAGACATTTCTTTTTCAATATATCTATGTAGAAAAAAATCCTGATGTTTACGTTCGATGGGATGATAACACGCGTCTTTTTTTTTACATCAACTGAATCAAATGGAGGACTTGTTATTAGTTTTGATATATTGGGTGTATATTGATAGCGTAATGAATCCTTGTTAGAATACGATATTAAAATAAAGGGCAAATGATAAAACTTAATGTTTACTTGTATAGATGAATATCTTGAATTTGGTTTTGGTCGCTCACTAGGTGATAAATAACGACGAATAGGGTCAAGATCAGTTATAGTCAAAACTTTGTCAACTACAGAAAACAATAAAATATTATTAGATAAAGTCATTTTTGTATACATATACATTATAATAGAATTCAAATTTTTGATAAGATTTTTATTTAGGTTGTATGTGAATGCCTCAACATTTATCATAAGCTATACCGTAGACTAACAAAGTGTATATCATAGTTTATTCTAATCTATTGAACAGTAGTGATCTCAATTCAAAATCTTAGTTTCAATTGCTTTATTTTTAAAATATCAATCTCATATTGATCATACTATGCATTTGAATTGCTTAAATCTTACCAAGTAATTGACAAATAATCCAAACAGATTGACCAAAAAGAAAAAAATTTCCATGGAGAATTTCCGAACTGCCTGCCATTGATATAGGTGGATTACTGCCACGATCGCTGCCCTCACTTTGAGTACTACTTTGTTGTTTTGAATGATCAACATAATAATAATGTGCCATCATTTCACCTATACACAAACAATCATTTGTATTTATTTATAATTAATCGACAAAATTTTATCAGACTGCTATGATTAGGGTGCACTGCATGCACACAATAACATCATATTAACAAAGGATTGGAAGGTCATATAATATATATATATATATATATATGTACGACTTGCTAACTAAAATAAGTGAAGCATACGACGAATAAATGCTACCTTTAGTTAAAAGTGATGCAAAAGAATGAGTGGTTGATAAAATTTTTGTGTTAGCTAATGTAAAAAAAACATGAGGTATCTCCATGCAATATTATATGACTAAGAAGGTATAAGACCATACTACTATCTTGTGATGAACATGAATCTTGTTGTCCTTTAGTAATAGGACGTGATCTTGGTGAATTGGTCTCAGAATTAATAGCAGTAAATAAACTCGTAGTATCGAGTGCTATATTTCGTGAGTATTTCGAAAAACGATTTTCTGTGATAAAATTAGATTTTTGTTTTTCGCTTACCTTCAGTTGTTCGTCGTAATAGAGGATTCAACGCAGTTAAATATTCATCGACTTGTGCTTGATTATTTTTAAAAATACCTAAGAAAAGAAAGATATAAGATTAAAATGAAAATAATTATTTCGGACACAATAGGAAGCAAATTTTGTTTACCATCAATAGCCATTAAGGCAAAAAACATTGGCCACTGACATTCATTCTTATCAAATTTCTGTTAATTAGAAAACAATAATAATATTGACACGAGCTGTTTTCTGAAACAAATTCAACCTTCATTTCTGTTGTTTCATAAAATCGTTGATCTTTTGATTCTAAATCGGTATATTGTCCGTCACGTAAAAATCTTTTAAAACCATGTGTTCCACGCAATTTTCTGATACATTTACGAGTTGTAGTTTGTACAAGCGTTGAATCATGAATAGCGAATGTTGGCCAACTAATTGTTAACAATAAAGCAGCATCAGTATTCTAAATATAAATGAAATGCCAATATCTTTCTCACTGCATAATTTAATAGTTACTTTGGATGCTGATTCTCGAGGTAGAAGTGTATCAAGTGTTGTCCGATTTCGATTATGTGCATCCTAAAAATGTCAATACTAATCCAATTCAACAATCAATCAATCGATTTCATACCACATCAACATAGACAACCGACCAATTTGCTCCTTGATCACCATAGAGATTGAAACCATTCATTGCTTCAAGTGCAGCTTTTGCCATACCAATAGAACTAAATAGCAAATATAAAATGTAAATATATGTGCCAGGCAGAATTGAGTTCTAGGCAAAATTAAACCATACTTTTAAAAATTAAAATTTAATTTAGCATCTTATGAAAAATTTATAGTGTCTACCAGAGCTCCGCGGGATGTGGGACTATCCCGCCAAATCCCGTCCCGGGACGGGACAAGAAGTAGCGAAAATCGCGGGACGGGACGGGACTGAAATCCTGGCTGTCTGCGGGACGGGACAAATCAATTTAATAAAACGTCCCGCGAAGTTTTTATCATGCATCATTATCACCCATTGTTCTGCTATTATTC
>OENM01001203.1:30590-41283 GCA_900239745.1 Rotaria magnacalcarata | reverse complement strand
AGAAAACAGAAAAGCCACTATGAAAAAGTAGACATAAGATACGAAATATGTTATAGTAGTTTACCAAGGATGTCGGTGTAGGTGTGGGTGCGGGAATGCTTAGATTATCGAAATAGCTTGAAAAGAACGTACATCTACACCCATACTCACACCCTGCAGAATTTCGAGCTCAATGGAAAGTACTAAAAGTTGAGGAGAAAGGTACCATGTTCCACTAACAATCCAGGACGAAAGAGGTATCATTCGAAAGAACTTGAGGGTGTGGGTGTGGGTGTAGATGTACGTTCTTTTCAAGCTATTTCGATAATCTAAGCATCCCCACACCCACACCCACACCCCATATGACGAACTTTTTCACTCACTGGTCCCACGAAAACTAAGTACTTCTTTATCCAATATATCTGAAGGAGATAAAAGAACTAAATCAATACGGCCTCATCTTTGTTGCCATTACTTTCAAATCATGTTCGAACGATTAAATTCACGTCACTTTTTCCCTTCTCATCGTTACACCACAATTTTGCATTAGTAAATAAAACGAAAACAACTATGACCAAAGAAAATAATCTCAACATTTCATTCACCCTTATTTTTTTCTTCCATACATCGCATTATCCTACTACTTTCACTCATTTACTCTTCATTCCTTAATCTATTTCTATTATGAATTACATTTTCTCCTTGGATGACTTTTTCCGATTTGAATTTAACTTGGTAAACTATTATAACATATTTCGTATCTTATGTCTACTTTTTCATAGTGGCTTTTCTGTTTTCTCGTACAAATAATTAATATTGTGAAATTTTATTTTAATTTTCTAACCATTCTTTCGAAATATTCATTTAGGAAGGTACATGTAGCTAAGATTTTACCTCGTTTTCTGTATGCATTCTGTTTATTGTTTATATTTATCTGAAAGAATAATTTCTGTTTTGTTGCGTTTAACAATCTCGCTTATAGTGTACATTTCGTTTCTATGTCATCCACTGATTTTATTTACTTTCGTATAGAAGCTTCAGCCACTACTCATCTCTTATTCCCTTATTTGCTTTAGTAAATTTCTTTTACAATACATCTTATGTTACTTTTCTCATAATCTTTTTTTGCTGTTTTTACATTTGATTTGATTTTAGTCAAAATTTTATAGTGTATATTGTCCTTTTCTTTTTAACGAATTGTTTTCACTAATTGTTTCATTTTCGTAAATTCATTCATTATATTTTTGCATAATATTTATCTTCGTTGCTTTGTTCAGAACGTGATAGGTGTTTGTGTTTATCATTTTATTTGAATTTCTTGTGTTTGTGTAGTTTTTTCTATAGTTCACTATAATAGTAAACCGAATGCAAGAGGAATATTGACAACTTTCTGAGATCTCGATCATCACCAGAGATTATGGACGAGAGCTGGTGTCCTCTCCACGCTTGAAATTCGGCTCGTCATAACGCAGAATTCCATCGCTTCCTAAAAAAATCCGACAAAATCCTACTCTCTGTTTCTTTGTTGTGGGAATTTGCGAGTTCGTCCAAATCAGCATCTTCACAGATTTATATTTTTGTTTTAGAATTATAGAATACGATTGTCGATTTTACAAAACGTTTTACAAAAACGTATATTCTAAAGTAACAGCACAGTAAAATCCATTGAAGCCTTATTACAACGAAATTTATCATTACTCCTCATCCATAAGAAAAATTCTAGATAATACTTAGAAACCCCAACTATGGCACTAAATCTTAACGAAATCACGTAAGCATATCATCTATGGTTTAACCAATGTTTGAATACGATTTCAGAGAGATATTTGCATTTTTGTAGCCAAAGAAATTAAGCTAACAAATTTTGCTTGAATGTTAAAAATGATTCTATATGCAATGTAGGATAGATGTTAACTAAAGTGCTAGAACAAAAAATTGACAGCTTTAACAGAAATTTTCACATATAGAAGTGATTAAAAATCCTAAGATTATATTAACGGTAACAGTCTAAAATGTCCTCAAAAAAATGTCCTTTTAAAAATGTCCCCGACATTTCGTCCTTGAAAAAATGCCCTTCGGTAAAAATGTCCCTGAGAAATAGTTCTTAGAAATATTGTCCTCCAAAAAAATGTCTTTGATTTTTAAGATGTGCTTTCTGTAAAACATGAACTACTCTTATTCATAAAAGCAATCATGTGATATAATCAATAAAGCGAATAAAATTCTAATTTATTTTCGACTTGCTACAAAAAAAGAAAGTTCTTTTAATAATTCTTGTGGATCAATTTGGTTTTTGTCGAATCGTTCATAATTGTTTCATACGTTATTCACCAATTTTTGACTTGGGTTGCTTTGCACGATGTTTTATTCAGCTATTAGTCTGAAAAATTTCGTTATGAACAGTAATTGTTCCAGAAAATCTTATACCCAGGTCGACTGATCCGATATCGGATGCGATAGGAACCTGGAAGTATCCTACAATCCGATACAATTGTATCGAATTCCGGGTCGAGGAATCGATGTTGGATTCCGACACTGAGGATCCGACATCGATTCCTCGACCCGGAATCCAACGAGAATTTTGTAAGATCTGACAGGATCCGATAAAATCGTATTGGATTCCAGTCGGATCGGATGGGTTCCGATAGGTGCCTACTATCGGATTGCTCGACCTGGGTAAATGTATCATCAGAATTTGCATGTAAAATTACATTACAACTTCGGTTTGTACATCGCCAAAATTTTAAAATTGTAAATTATAACAATTAACAATCAACATAAATTTTCCTTTATTCGAGTATGTTGTTGTAATAGTTAGTTTAGTAGAACTTCGTTGTAAAAATGAATTTTCAGGTGATTGAGATGGCGATAAACATTCAGTTTCATCAATAGCTGTCAACTTATTAGATCTCATCAAAAATGTCTTTTTACAATTACGGAAAAATATTACTCAAAACAACGAATGGCATTTAAACGATATATTTTCTGGTCTTTATTGAATCATTGATACGGTAGTCGTATCCTCTACAATAGACAATTAAAATATGCAGCGATATATTTCTTTCTTGAAGGAGTCATCTATATTTCCCTAGCACACAGTTCAACAACTAAAATTAAAAAATTAGGAACATTTTTATAGCAAGGGACATTTTTTCAAGAACGAAAAACCAGAGACATTTTTGAAAGGACATTTTTTTTGAGGGACATTTTAGACCGTATTCGTCAAATGTATTCGTGCTTTGACTTCAGATTGATAGATTGATAGATTGATAAATTGATATGATTGAGATAGATACAGGAGCATGACTCGATCGAGAGTGGATGAGCCGGAGGAGTACAACACTGATGCAATAATTAGAAACTTTTTCGGCTTCCAAGGTTTTAAACTGGGAAAAAAATTCTTATTCAGTCTTTCATCATTTTCTACAAAGTTTTACGCCTATGTCAATTTTCAGAGATTGCACCATTCCTGGATATATATATTTGTTCCTTTACATTGTTTTCACTATAGTAATGTTATCACTACTCAGCCAACTTCTGACCAGGAGCTGAAACCATGTAATGCCCGATGGAACACTGACTTTCTTGAGTCGTGTAGTCCAATTACAGATGGTAACTATGATAGTAGTCGCTTCTGTTCGAAGATTAACTTCATACTATTTTTCAGGTATTATTTATTGCTGTTGTGGATGTATCTGTGAAGGTCTTTTACATGCTCGTACAGGTGAACATTTTTGCTCGTGCTTACTTCCTTGCTCGACGCAGTCATTGCGAACAAAGATTCGAATGGCATATGGTATTAAAGTAAGTTTCTCTAGGTTTTTCTGAAAATTTCGTTGAAAATATTATTTTCTTATCGGTATATAGGGTTCATTATTGGGAGATTATTTGGCATCATGTTTGTGTTTTTGTCCTTGCAATTTACTTCAAATGAAAAAAGAACTCGATCAGCAAAATGTGCCAGATCCTTATGCCAATACTGAATAAAAATTTTCCACGGATCATATTAGTTTAAAAGTTGAACAGAAAATATCGGGCAATGTGCACTTACGCTCATATGTTTTTTGTTGAATAAACAAGATTCTACGTCTTTTTCAACTTCTAATACATATATGTATATGCCCTAAACTACTTATATATTCGCTGATAAACAATTCCATAGTGTGATGTGGGTGTGGGTGTACTTAAGTCAATTCAAAAACAAATAAATTATCTCTTAACGAAAAGACAAATCAATTTGCTAGTCTCAACTCTTGCTTTTCAGCAGTCGATGAAAGTCAAAATTCAGTTAAAAACAAAATTATTTCGTTCTGTGCTAAATTTAAGAAAATAATTAAATAAATGTAGTGTTTAATTTCGCCGACGCCTTTCGTGTTATTTTTTTATTAAAATAATGAAACACTCATCAGAGCTCTACATTTTAATTTTAGCACAATAATAGAGGAATAAAATAGGATAAATATGGTTAAGATTAAAATATAATGAAAAACAAAATGAAAATGAAAACAAAAAAATGAGAAAAAACGAATACAAATTATTAAATGGGATGTAATGAGCTAGAAGCATAAAGAGGTGGAATACATCTAAAGATAATAAGTTCTCGAGATGTAATTGTATACAGTTGGTATTTCGATGATATTCCATAGTTAGTGCTCTTTTTTGGAGTCATATTGGTAGTGGTTGTACACGTTCGTAGTTTGATTCGAGCAAACCACCATTTAACTGTAGCATATGACTGTCATCTTTTGGGTTTATCTTTTGAATATTGTCAATGTTAAAGCCAACTTTGTGACAGCTGATTTAATCGAAAATTGTAATTTTCTTGAGGTGCTGATAATAGCAGTGATGCTTTGGAATGTATTTTCGTGGTTGCTTTGTTTTGGTGCTATATATATTTTTTTTCCATTTTAAGTACCCGCTTTGTAGTCATGGTAATCAATGTGAGCGTGGATACGTTGTCCAACCTTGAAGCGTTCCATAAGCTGTTTGGGTGGAAATGTATACTGCTTGTCGTATTCGTACGTTAATATGTTCAGTATGTTTTCCTTTTTCTATCTTTATTTATACCGTATTGGTTTGAGATTCGAGTAAAATATAGAATCAATACTAAATTCGTATTAAAACATATTAGAATTAAATCTAATAGATTGAGTACCAACTGTATCTCAAACATAATTTCAATATTAATTTCACAATTAAACAATTAATTATATTAGATTTAGTACTAGCTTCATATTAAAATTAAAACCAATATTAAAATCAGTAAAATAATTTCAATAGAATAAATTTAATACTAGTTTAGTTGAATAAATTCAATATTTGATTTGATTAATAATTGAATTGAAATAATAGTATATTTAAATAGCCAGTGATCTTATCAATTAAAATTAGTTCTAAGAGAATAATGAGTATAAGACTGCTATGAAGAACATTACTTGATTTTTAACAAAGATCACATTTATTTATTCGAGCTTTCGATAGGTATCTCCTATCATTATCAGGAATGACAATACAAAAAAGAAAAACTATCTTTCTATATTAGATACGAAATGAGAGATCAAAGAAGGTTAATTGGTTGATAATAATAATTCGAATTATTATGTTCGTAGAACTTATATTGCCCACAAAATTCCGCCTTTCAGCGTTGATGATCATCCGAATACGTTGAGTTCGAATTTTACATCATTCAGTGATTGATCTAGTGATTGGTGCGTGTATAAGCTTTCTTTTATTACTCTGCGATTCCATTTACTTTCGAAGGTTAACGTTTCAGCTTGATCAAATTTAAATGCATGTTTTTGTTCTATAACATGTTTCACTACATTCGATGAGTCAGATAAGTTCTTAGTATCTCTCTCATGTTCTTTCATTCTTGTAGATTTCTTACGGTTAGCTTCACCGATGTAATATTTATTGCAGTTACTACATGGGATTTTATAAACTAATCTTTTATGTTTTTTCATTTTGGCTTCGCCTTTTTGGATTGATAAGAATATGTTTTTTAATACACGGGTGTGGATGTGGGTGTAGTTACAGAAAGTATCCACACACCCACACCCAGCTTTACATTCAACAAATAGTAAGCAATTTATTAATAAAATTCAGCGCCTTGTTTTTTTAGCTGGTGGTCAAAGTTCTATATTTGTTTATGATGAAATTAAATTACATATAATGTTGGGTGATATAGAAGCTTCAATAGTAGCCCTTATTGTTAAACAATTGTGTACTGATTGTATTTTAGGGATGGATTTTATTAATAAATATAAACTAATTATTAACACTGAAGATCGAACAATATCCATCCGTAATAATGACAAGCGTATACTATTAAAAATTGATTCCAATTCATCTCGTGTTCATTCTCCTGGTCGTCTCATCAACAATACTAGAATTCCACCGAAACGAACTATTTCGATTCCTGTATCAATTAATTCATCATCACACGTTATTATTTCGTCCTTCTTTCACGTTACAACAGCGAATTGCTTTGATTATGTTAAATTCATCATTAATCGTACATAACCGCTCCTCGTTTATTTCACTTCATAATCCAACATCTTTTTCTTGTCCATTACCTATAGAGGTATTGTCCTAGGAACAACTGCTGTGTCAACTTAATCTTTCAAAAACAAGAATTAGATATAGATCAACCATTAGTAAATACCCGTATTGATAAATTGATTCGACATAATTATTATCAATCCTGAAAATCAAAAAAAAGTCAAATTGGTTTTACTAGAAAACGCCAAATTACTTGATACTAGTAAACCAACAATTGCTTTTACTTTACGACCACATGGAATTAAAATACTCGATCATGCACCACCAGTATCGCAATCATGTTATTCAGCTCCACTCAAACAAGAAGCAATGTATAATATTATATAAGAATTATTATATTCTGGTTTAATTCGTCCTTTTTATTCTCCATATGCAGCTCCAGCATTATTAGTTACTAAGCATGATGGTAATTGGAGAATGGTAGTTGACTATAAGAAATTAAACAATATTACTATCAAAAATAATCATCTGTTACCTAACACGGAGCAAGCTTTTCAAGTCCTCGGTGCTGGCTATAAGTTCTTTTCGACACTTGATATGAAAATCGGATTTTGGCAAATTCCAATAGCAGAAGCTGATAAACATAAAACGGCGTTTATTACTCTGGAAATATTATACGAATGAAATGTATTATCATAAAGACTAAAAATAGCCTTCAGTCTTTTCAACGCAATCCGCCAAAATGTAACTTTTTTCAACATCAAATTGATTATTTATCTCATACAATATCTGAATATGGTGTTAAATCTACGGATGAAAAAAGCCATGCTATTATTAAATTACGAGAACCAACTACATTAGCTGAAGCTAATAAATTTTTAGGTGCTCTCTCGTGGTATCGTAAGTTTATACCGCAATTTGCAACAATCCCAGTACCTATTCATGTTATTACAAATTTAACAAAACCAAATAAACACAAATTTCGTTGGAATGATTTACAGAAAAAAGCATTTTTACAATTAAAAGAATTATTTGTTAATGCTTCATTATTTCTTAATTTGCCAAATGATAATTATCCTATTATATTAACAACTGATGCATCAAAAGTACGTATTGAAGGTACACTACAACAGATTATGGATGCTGAAATAAAAAATTTATATTATCACTCTCAATTTACATCATCTACTCAACGAAGATAATTACGATCCAATTGAATTAGAAGCTTTAGCTATATGATTATGTTTTCAACGAATGAGACCGTATTTACTTGGACGTTCAATTATAATTTATACTGATCATCGTCCTTTGTGCAATATGATGAATTCATCAGTGACGAATCAAAGAGTAGATCGTATTTCCATATTATTGCAAGTATAATATTGAAAAAATTATTCATATTAAAGGTCAACATAATTGTTTGACTGATTATCTATCACATCATCCAATTAAAAACTTTTGAAGAAATATTTGATGAAGATTATGGTATAAATATGTTATTTGACAGGGAACCATTGGCTACGGTGACAGTTCCCGTGGTAGAATCTCCATTTCTTAATGCTGTTATTACACGTTCAAAAAACAAGGAGATGTTACAACAACAATTACTATCTCATCAATCTCCACCGACTAATACTCCAAAAACAGATTCTTCTATTATTTCATCAAATGATGCTGCAGCATCTCCATATTCCAGCTATAATTATTTTGATATTGAACGAATTAAAGAAGGACAAGTTAATGATCCAAATATACAACAAAAAATTAATGAAATACGTGATAAAGTGATTACTAGTTATACTTTTGACGATGGATTGTTATATAAACTAATGCCTATGCATGTAAGCAATAAACGGAAAATTAAAGTGATTTATTTACCTATTTCCATGGTAGATTCTCTTCTAAAAGCATATCATGATATTCCATTAGCAGGCCATTTTGGTGTCAAACGCACTTATTTCAAATTAAAGAACAAATTTTGGTGGCCAGGTATTATACAATTTATTACTAACTATATAAAAATTGTTTACCTTGCGAACATTATAACATTAGTCGTATTAAGAAACCTGGGAAATTATGTCCGATTGCAACCCCTGATGGACCTTTCCAGTTAATTGGTATTGATTTCTGTGGACCCTTTAAACGTACTCATTGTGAAAATCGATATGTTTTATGTATTACAGATTATTTTGCCAGATGGGTTGATGCCATCACATTACCTAATTGTTCAGTTCAGACAACTGTTCAAACAATATTTAATGATTATATTTGTCGATATGGAGTATCTAAATCTATCTTATCTGATCAAGGTATTCATTTTAATAATCAATTAATGGATTCAATGCCTAAATTAATTGGTTATAATCATATATTTTCTACTGTTTACCATCCACAAAGTAGTAGGATGGTTGAACGTTGCAATGCTACATTTGTACCACAACTAGCTAAACTTCATGACCATGAAAACAATGATTGGGATGAATATTTATCGCCAGTTATTTTTCATATAACACTGATATACATTCCACTACACAATATAGTCCTTTTCAATTACAATTTGGAAGACAGCCTCGTTTACCTATTGATAAACCCGAATTTACTTATTTATTTCATAAACCGAATGATTATTATGCCCAATTAGAAAAAGAGTTTAAACATTATTCCCAAACTCGCCCATACGACCATTATTCAACAACAATCGAAATATAAAATATTATGATACAAATCGCTCTGATCCTATTTATGACATTAATGGTCAAGTTTTAACAAAAATTCATGGATCTCGATCTAAATTAGATCCTCGATATCTTATTACACCACGGATAATTATTAAGAAACAATATCCTATTTATTGGGTTCAAAATCAAACAACTCAGGCTGTTCAGTGTGTTCATGTTAATGACATTTACTATTACTATCAAGTTTATTGTTCCCAAATGGTAGGGTTAACATATTAGCGAGAACGTCATGAAGATAAGAGGGGAAAAAGAGAAAGTGATGGAGATAGTTGTGTTGAGAACATAAAAAATCTTAGAAAGCTACATTTAATGGAGAGGAAAACGTTTTCAAGCATATAAAATGAGAAGAAGAGCATAAGAATAACAATATAATATAAAGTTTGAGACGAAAGAAACAAACATGTGTATGTCACAACGATAACGAAAAAAAGCAAAAAATAGGTAGAGGAGAGAAGCGAGCAGAAACATGAATAAAAACATGAAGAGAAACGTTAAGAGAGCATGTAGCGAGAAAAAATAAATATGAACTTAAAGAGAAAAAGAAAAGACAAGAAAAACGTGCATGAATAAGTCGGGAGACTGTTCTACAGTTTGTGGATATCGAGTTGTAAATATGTATGGAATGAGTGGATGTTTCAGTGTACAGGTCGTATCTATCAAGGAGGAAGTAGGTAACTATGTACGAAGTGCTTCAGCTCGGTTTTTGAGGCGCAGTAATGGTTGATTTGTTTTTCATGACTGTTAAAAAAACTAAATCTATATATGTATGAGTTGCTCTTTGAGCTAATCTTTGTGGAAATTTACTATTTCTTCTAAAACCCATATTTTTATAGTATAAATTGAAACAGTTAGTGGAAGGTACTGATCATATATGATTCAAATGTTTCGTTGAATGCAAGTGCTTCTCTAGATGTATCTAAATGTTTCACCATTTTTTTCCAGTAGTTGAATATGTAATCGGTTAAAGTTTTTTCTCTGGATAATATGTAAGTAGTTAGGTCGTCCCAACCCCATAAAGAGTATACTATTTTGAGACCTGATGTGTAAACGTGTTCTATTTCTATTTTCTGATTTTCAGTAAGATGTTAATGACATTCGTCCTATAGTTTTCGCATCAACATAAAAACTATAAAAAAAACTTTTTATGCTTTTCATTCTGAGATCATTTATGGTTATTATATTCTATCATTATATGTTCATCATATTATTAACATCAGTTATTGAATTTTTCTTAAAATTGATATGACTCATCACTTTCTTATCCCTATTAACTGATAATCTACATATATATGTTTCCACTTAAACGCCATCTATATTTAATGTTAATTATTTGTAATGAAAGCACATTAGTATTTCATATTTGTTTTCCTTTTGACCATTGGCCTTTGATTATTCATGTTATGATTGTTTATTCTGTTTATTTATATATATATGCATATATATATATTTATTTATATATATATATATATATATAT